>JALIZH010029925.1:0-43817 GCA_030522465.1 Rhipicephalus appendiculatus
TACAGAGTATCAAAGATAGACTCACTAATTTTTCTCACACATCATCGGTTTTACTAAATCTTCTATGATATTTTTTTTCACCGTTCTGCTCGATTGGCGGTATTTCTTTTTTTTTTCAAGATGCGAGCAGGATCGCTGCCCTTCTGTAATAGTGGGTAGTTGCCATCAGTGAAGGATTTAAAGAAGTCGGCACGCGGGGGTGGCCTAGCGCGACGTCCATAAAAGGCTAAAACAATGTCGGGTCCGCATTTACCAGTCTTATTTATCGTAGGTAACAATAACGTCGTCTACGTTAACACCCCCACGCGAGACTATGAAGACCCACCGCATCGTTCCAAGAAGAGTCGCTAAGACAACACCTGGGCGACCGAGGAAGACCCCGACGGCAACCTACCCCGTCTTCGACTCACCACATCTTCCAGGGAGGGAAGAGATCTTCCAGACATCTCGCGCCGGGGGAACACGCGAGGTTCCTATTCAGAAGGTGTTTCTGGATCAGGCGACCAACTGCGCGTTCGCCTACGATACGCGAGTGACACCAGCGCACCATTCAGCTACGTCGAGGGCAAAATCGTCAGCTGACGAACGATCAGAAACGACGCCCACCAACAGTGCGTTTCCACCCCATGACAGAATAGGTACAGCTTTCGTGATACCAGCATCTTACGCCGACGTGTCGTTCAGCAGCGCCTCGACCTCACCGGCAACATTCAAGCTGGATAAGGTGACGACTGAAGATACCGTTGAGAAAGAAGAGGCCATGGTCATGTCAGCCGAACACACGTGCCAAAAAAGAGCTCACCGATGCGGCCGTCAAGAACAGCCCACGTCAAGAAGAGCCAACGGACAGAAAAGCGGGAAGTGATAGAGATGAAGTATGTGAGGCAACGGCGTCAGGCCGCACAGATCAGGCGAGAAAGGGTTCCTGTTTTCTGTATAAATTGCGCGGTATCTTCTGTTCCTCATCTCCGGCAACAGAAGAAGCAGAAGCAGACGGAGCTCAGCTCGAAAAATATGCCCACGAGGAAAGCCTCACTTCGTGGAAGTATCTGCAAGAGGTTTTTGCGCAGTTTCTCGAGGAATAATAATAATATCTGGGGTTTAACGTCCCAAAACCACACTATGATTATGAGAGACGCCGTAGTGAAGGGCTCCGGAAATTTGGATCATCTGGTGTTCTTTAACGTGCACTGACATCGCACAGTACACGGGCCTCTACCATTTCGCCTCCATCGAAATGCGACCGCCGCGGCCGGGATCGAACCCGCGACCTTCGGGTCAGCAGCCGAGCACCCTAACCGCTATACCACCGTGGCGGACAGTTTCTCGAGGAAAAATTGGAAAGACTGCACATTAGCGGCGAACTGGTCGCTCTTGTTCTTAACATCGTCGTGGACGCTTTCGCCAAAAACGCCGCGAGTGAGTACTCCGGTGTAAAAAAAAAATCTGATCAGAAGAACTCTGGAGGCTACCTTGAGAATCATCCGATATGCAATTTACGATGGCTTGGAAGCGCTTACTTTGTATGCCAGCTTACAGATAGAAAGCCGCCAGTACATTCGAAACGCCGTAAAAGGCGCTTGCCAATTTCTGCTCAGCAAGTACGACATGTCCGAATAGCATTATAGCCCAGCCGCACCAGTCCTCCCACTGCTATGCGCCCCAATTTGGCGTGGGGGGGGGGGGGGGGGGGGCACATCAAATTGGAACTCGGTGTCTCAGACTTCTACAAATAAATTATATTCATAAATTGAACAGTGTATTTGATTCTTATGGGTGAATGCTGCAGAGTACAAGCACATCTATTCTATTCAATTCTATACAAGCACCTTTTCTATTTTAGCGCAAATTTTCCTGCATAGTACCTAGATCCTATGTCAATAACTTAGCTGACATCTACAAAGACTCCATTGCTACCTTAATTCTTCACAAGAAAAGCGATAAAATTGCGATCAACAAAGGAGTAAGACGAGGAGATACTATATCCCCAATGTTCACCGCGCGCTTGGAAGAAATGTTTAAACAGCTAGACTGGGAGGAAACGGGAATCAAGACTGGCGGAGAACGGCTTAACAACCTTCGATTTGCAGACGACATCGTGCTCTTCAGTAATGATAGCAACGAATTGCAAAAGATGATTGAGTAATTAAACCGACAAAGTATTAAGGTAGGCCTCAAAAAAGCATGGATGATCCCTCTGTCGAGGAATCGGTATAACACGAAAGTGAAACGTGTCTTCACAGAGGTAATTGAGTGTTTATCGTGCATTCTTTCGCCACAAGGGCGAAGGAATGAACGCTACAGCAAGAAAGTGTAATGTCACGCGAAGAACGGCAAGCAGCTTGAAACTTGCAGCACGCGACCTCAAGCAGAAAGGATGTACGAAATTAGCATACACAGGACTAGCGCGGGCTGTCACAGCTCGACACTTAACGCGCCTGCTCAACCGCAAAGAAAGATGCACGGAACGAATGCACAAGTTTACACAGGACGAGCGCGAACAACTGTCACAATTACTTCGAATGTGAGTAGCGCGCTCATTTCGTAAACGCGGCCGCTGCGGTGAGCGAAGTGACGTTTGTGCACTCTTTAACCACTGTGACTTCAAAGCAAACTTGCAGTGGAAGCATAATACGTACAAGACGCCCCGATCACGATATAAGCGCGCGCGCACGAGCGACCACGCGCTGTGGAGGCGCGCGCGCTTCGCAACGAGAGGGGCGACGACCTTTACAGCGCGGCCTCCGCTAGGGTTCCTCGATGCGCGCGCATCGAGGAACCCTACTCATGCAGCCACTGCGACCTTTGGTTTTACGAGCGCGGTCGTCGCTGGCGAACGCGTTATCTCGCAATCTCAGCAGCCGACAGCGGGCGGCTGGATCCTAAGTGCTCCGCTCTCAACGCGAGGACATTGTGCGAGCAGTGTCCCTGGAGCGGCCATATGCTCTTAAACCAGCATTTTGTAGAGTTGCGTGAGATCGGATCCAAGAGAGTTAGCTGCCAGTCTCACTTCGATTAACATTAGAATTTGTTGCTATCGCATTCACTGCTTCACGCTTGCGGTGAAACTGTGACTTTTTTGTCCTTGCTCTCTAGTTTTTTGCCACCAATATTCTAATCGTCTATTTCAATCGCGGGCGTCTTCAGCTTTCCATTGTTGTCCCTGAAATCCATGGTCCCATGTAGGCTTGTGCCCAAACTGGCAAAACTTCATGTAGGCTCGAGCCGAGGCATATATGGACAGATGCTAAGAGCATAACGGGGCGGTGACATGTGTGCCACTAGGCGCGACAAAAAAGAAAAAGAAAAAAGAACACGTTTTTCTTGTTTTTATGTTGGCCTAATGCCTTGTCTATATCTTACCATAGAAAAAAAATTACACCATCTCCCACTAAAGGGAACCATGAGGGGATGCGAAGCAGCATTGGGGGTGCACACCAAGTTTCCGTTTACGTTCACTCGGCCGTCGAAGCCAAGCCTCGGCATCGAGCTACCGCTTCTGCGACAGAGAGACAACGCGAGTCGGCGGCGAGGGTAGCGAGGCTTTCGAGACAACTGCAGCGACCGGGAACCGACGGAGCGACCGCACGATTCAAGCCAGGCTTGCTCGACCGAGCGCACGCGCTTATATGAAATGCGGGAGGGAGAGGAGGGAGTGGGTTTACAGGCTGCAGCGCGGGGGAGGAGGAGAGAAGGCGACCGAACAACTGCGTAAAGGAGGAGAGTGGGAGAGAAAGTAGGCGCATGCGCAATGAAGCGCGGACGCCACCGGATCAAGCTCGCTCATAAGATGCTTCGCATCTAAAAAACAACGTTATTTCACAGCCCAGTTCTCTGCCCCTTACGGGAGAACGCCGTTATTTTTCGCACTATTCATATTTGTTCTTTCTCTGTACTTTTCTGCCACCAATACTGTTAACGTCTCTTACCAACACTCTAATCGTCTCTAAGCAACCGCGGCAGCACAGCGCAATCTCCTGCACGACGTCGACTACGCTAACTACGCCGACTTGAGTGCCCCGGCATGAAGCCACACCGCAGGACTCGTGTACGCCTTGAGGCGGAAACAACTTTACCTGGAGGTACGAACAGGCCCGCAGGCTCCTGCTAAACTGGAATACTGTTCTATTTCGGTATTACTAAATCATTTGAAATATGGGAAGGCCTTGTTCAGTTTAAAGCTTTACTGGTGCTGTATCTGTCGTTTGAGGAGGGGCGCTTCCATAACATACACCGAAGCTTGCATTAGGATCGCCGGCCTGCATTCTGAAAAAAAAAAAAAAAAAGACGAGTAAAAGGAGCGACTTTTTCTTTTTTGTCCCACAACCGTAATCGTCATCTATCCACGTGCCTTTCCTTGCATTACCGCCGAGCACCCGGCATTTCCTGGTCATGAAAGGCCTGCCCTTATAACGTTCGTGATAGACAAGTGGTAAGCGCAAGCAAGCCAGATGACGGTTATTGTTGTGGGACAAAAAGACGGCCTTCTTGCTCGATCTTTTTTAACGGCGAAGCTTCTCTTAGTCGAGCCTTTCATGTCCGGGGGCCGTCATAGATCGTAAACGGGTACGTGCCACACAAGGTTGGTAAATGGAACTACGGATATGTGCCACTCCACCCACCACTCCCACTACTCACTACGCCCACTACTGCTCCCTCCACTCCTCCCACTTCATTTACCACTTCATTCAACCCCACCGCATTCAATTCTCACATCATTCAACCAGCTAAAATTATTGGCGAAGTGAAGGCTTCTTTGTAAGCCTCCTGCTTCGCTGTTTCATCAGTCTCCGCCAAGTGGGAGCTGGGTGCATTTTTTTTAGAGTGTGGCATGTTCCTCTTGAATAGCTAGTAAACAGGCTCTGACTTTTTTACACCTCCCAAACAAGCTCGCTAATCCGTACGGAAGGCCGCAGCGATCCCATTTTGCGACTATCGCAGGGTTACGCGGCGTGCAGACGCTCCATTTCTTAAAAAACTTCCCCATCTCCCGCTAAAGGGAACCTTGTGTGGATGCGAAGCAGCGGGGAGATACTCAGCTTGAGCGGGAGGAACGTCGCCGCTCTCATTTCACGGCAGCGGTCCCGGCGCTCATCGCGACGCTGCACAGGAGAAAGAATGAGGCGCGCGCGCTCCTTTATTTTCATACCGCGGAACTACCGTGGCGCCCCCCCCAGCGGAGTATGCAGCTGTCACACCACCTGCCGTGCGCGGCGCTCCGTAGAGGATTCCTAGAGGACAGGACGGGGGAACCGTAGGAGAGGAGACGTGCATGCGCTGTGGGGGCGTGGGACGCCGCTCCGTAGAGTAGAGGATTCCTAGAGGAGAGAGGGGGGAGTGGGACGCGCATGCGCTGTGGGGGTGTGGGACGCGGGAGCCGCTCTGTAGAGTAGAGGATTCCTAGAGTAGAGGATGGGGGTGAGCGTAGGAGAGGGGACGCGCATGCGCTGTAGGAGTTGCGGGACGCTCGGTAGAGTAGATGATTCCTAGAGTAGAGAAAGGGGGTGAGCGTAGGAGAGAGAGGGGGGAGGGGACGCGCATGCGCTGTGGTGGTGTGGGACACGGAAGGAGGGGCAGACTAAGCCCCCTCCAAACACATGCAAGCAAGATCAAGGAATGGGGTCAACCTGGGCGACAGACACCACCTGCCTAGCCATTGCTAAGCAGCCTCTCTGTGCTCTCGGCCTTGACTCTGATGACTGTGATAGTGGTTGACGGCCTTCATATTACTACAGTGTTCTGGTTCGCATAATGGGTGCTTCCCTACTTCATGAAAGTGGCCGGACGCGGGACGGCGGACGCGGGAGGGACGGATAGAGCCCCGAGCATAAGATGCTTCGCATCTAAAACAATTACCGCGCTCTCTCCAGCGCCTGTTCAGTGCTCGTCTAGCGATGTGACGCAATGTTACGTCACTTTGCTGCGTTACGTAGCACGGGCATTGCAGACTGGTCCTCTGCCCTGCGAAATGGCGCCTGGCCATAGGTGATCCGGTTTTGGCTGCGCAGTTGTCGCGCATGTTGCATATTTGCTTACCTCGCCAGCGCCTAGCAACCTTCGCGCCGCATTTCCTTTACGCGCCACTCTGACACGAGCGATACGCAGAGAAAGCCTTGGCCGTTGGCTGCGCCCCGATGACGTATTCGCTGACGTTGGCAACGTAGGCGTAATGACGACGATGGGCTACGCCGTCCTCTCTGCGCGGAGAACTCGTACGAAGAACGTAGGGACAGCGAGGTGGAGGAAAGGAAGCGTTGAGGGAATAGAACAGGTGGCCCAGGAAAAGGTGCTGTCCTTGTGTCTCCCGATTCTGTTGCACTATGCATGTATGTGGGCGAGGCAGCTGCAGCATGTGTACGATGCTCAACCGTCCCCTGTTTCTCAGGCAGCGAGAGAGGGGACGCGCATGCGCTGTGGGACGCGGGAACCGCTCCGTAGAGTACAGGATTCCTAGAGGAGAGAAAGGGGGTGAGCGTAGAAGAAAGGGCAGAGGGACGCGCGTGCTCTGTGGGGATGTCAGACGCGGGCGCCGCTCCGTAGAGTAGAGGATACCTAGAGTAGAGAAAGGGGTGAGCGTAGGAAAGAGGGGGGAGGGGACGCACATGCGCTGTGGTGGTGTGGGACGCGGGTTCCATAGAGTAAAGGATTCCCAGAGTAGAGAAAGGGGGTGAGCATAGGAGAGAGGACGCGCGTGCTCTGTGGGGATGTCGGACGCCGCTCCGTAGAGTAGAGGATTCCTAGAGTAGAGAAAGGGGGTGAGCGTACGAGAGAGGGGGGAGAGAACGCGCATGCGCTGTGGGACGCCGCTCCGTAGGGTAGAGGATTCCTAGAGTAGAGAAAGGGGGTGAGCATAGGAGAGGAGAGAGAAAGGTGGTGTAGGACGCGGGAAGGAGCGACGGACTTGCTAGGCATGCAGCCTCTCTGTGCTCTCGGCCATGACTCTGCTGACTGTAGTGGTGGTTGACGGCCTTATATTGTACTACAATGTTCTGGTTCGCATAGTGGGTGCTTCGCTACTTCATGAAATTCCCGATCTCCCGCTAAAGGGAACCATGTGTGGATGCGAAGCAGCGGGGAGATAATTAGCTTGAGCGGGGAGGAACGTCGCCGCTCTCACTTCACGGCAGCAGTCCCCCTCCAAACACATGCAAGCAAGATCAAGGAATGGGGTCAACCTGGGTGACAGACACCACCTACCAGACACCACAGACATTGCTAAGCAGCCTCTTTGTGCTCTCGGCCATGACTCTGATGACTGTAGTAGTGGTTGACGGCCTTCATATTACTACAGTGTTCTGGTTCGCATAATGGGTGCTTCCCTACTTCATGAAAGTGGCCGGACGCGGGACGGGGGGACGCGGGACGGACAAAGCCCCGAGCATAAGATGCTTCGCATCTAAAAACTAAAAAGAAAAAAAACACCTATGACAGAATAGGAATCGAACCCGGGTCCCCCCGCGTGGCAGTCCAGCATTCTACCCCTGAGCTACGCCGCTGCTTGAAATTGCGGTGCAAACTGACCCTACGCAGGCTTCATGTCGAGTAAGGAATCGCGGTTAACGTGTGTTGTAAAGCGTTTTAGACCAGTAAAGTAACAACCAGGCGTCACACAATGCGAATTGCGTAACGAGTGGGTTGTTCAATACTCCAACCCATTACAAAAGCCTCAGGCAAAATTCTTCGTCGTCGTCAGCCACAGCATCAGCAAAGTGCACATAATGTGTTACAAGTGTGTAGCGGGTACCGCGCTCTTCTGAAGAATGACGAATAATGGCATAGTAGACGCTTCCCCACTATACAGAAATTATGATGATTTGCGGCGTAGTGGGTACCATGCAAGTGCGCTTGTAGTAGTTGCCCCAAGAGTGTTTAAAAAAAAGGCTCTTGAAAGGCCGCTCTTCTAGCTTTCGCTGTGACTGTGCTGCGCGTTCCTCGCAGGCCTGGCAGTTTTTGTTCACGCAGGTATGTTACCGTAGGCGTGCGCAGGGTTCCCTATCAGGGGGGGGGGCAAGGTTAATCACAGTGTCCCCTCCCCTACTAAGTCAATGTGTGGGACAGATTTCGCCCACCCCCCCTAGGTGACATTGGGGGGGGGGGCCCACTAGCACCCCTCCTCCCCTCCCCCGGGCGCACACCTATCTATCTTACCTAAAGAATGCTTACTGCTTTCGCTCCGATGTTCGCTGTTTGTTGCTGCTTTCTCGCCCACGAAGTTACGGCCTTGAATGTTTGTGCTCATTATGGTTTGCTGTATTGAATTGCTTTGGCTACTTCCTTTTGTGTTGTGATGTCGAGAGTAATCTAGGCCCTAGCATTGTTGGCACACGTCCCGGCAGTAACCAGAACCTTACTCGGTAGGAGGGGGATGGCCCAGATGCTCAAATTGTCGTTCATACTAACTAATATTCCGTACTCTCCGTTCCTGAGATCTTTGCTAAATTGCTCGTTGGTCAGGAAAAGTTATCTGATGATTTCAAATTACTTCAACGGTCTGTTGATCTACGTCTTCAGGCACCAGAATCTTGGGTAAACGCCGTTGAACCAGGCCTCTTGAATGACATCATTCCACAAGTGCAAAACGAAGTAAATTCTTTATCTGATAAGCTTAACACGATTGCTTCAAGTTTGAATGACAAAGTTGTAACTCTGAAATACAGCTTCAACGAAACAATTAACAAGCTTCTTTTGAGCTTGTATGACTAAGAAAATGTATGACGCAGAAATAACACTCTATATATGATCTTATAAGGTTTCTCAGTTGTTTCAAGTGAATAAACACTGCCCTGTTATCAAGCGTGCCTAAGCGGTTCTTAGATGTGCCTAAAATGCATTGTCCGTGTATTGAAAGATTACGCCGAATCGGTAATAATTAAAAGGGTATCAAATGATTAGACCTCTACAAAAAGTAGAAGTAGTGAAGTATTCATGTAAGCTGAAAGACACTGATTACGCAGTTAGAGAAGACTTTTCGGATCTCGTCCGCGGAATCCGTAAAAGCCTGTGCCGGTGTTCGCGAAAGGGAAACAATGGCCTCCGAGACTACGCGCGAACAGGTTTTGCTCCGGCCGTCCCACTCGCACAGAGGTAACTTCTGATGATGTCATCCATTGGCAGATTCGGAGCACTTCCGGTAGCACGTTTTCTGCTCCATGCGGAGCAAGTCTTTTCCATTGGCAGATTGAGAGTGCTCCCTGTATGTTCCATTGGCAGATCCGGAGCAGCGCCGTCGCGATCTTTGGTCGCGATCCACTCCTTGGAGCAACTACTCCGCGAAAAGAGGTGGATTCGACCGGAATTCGCAAGCGCCCCGTGCCCTGGAACGGTGCTAACTGTGGGCGCGCGAATGGATGCTGGTCGCGTCGCTCGCACCTCGCGTCCGACTATATAGCGCTCGAGTTTTGCTAGCGTAGCGTCGCTGTGCCCAGCGTGCCCACTCATGCAAGAAGGGAGAACCGCGCATCGCGTTCCATTCTGACCCTGCCATTTGCTTCAGCGGGGGGCGCGTGTGTGGTAAATTCCCTTCGGTTGCCCTCCGCCAGAGTGGAGTGCTCCGGCGCAGAATTCGTCGGCCACTCCGAATCCGCCAATGGATGACACCATGGGGTGGTCGTTGCCAGCTCCGCCTCCTCAACACAGCGCTCGCAGCCGAAGCAGGCCAGAGTCACTGGAACTGGAAAAGCACCGCGGCCATCCGGCCCGCCGCCATATTTGGTCCAGCGTGGCCGAGGCTGTGGCGGCGCGGTGTCGATATTACGTAGAATAATCCATGTTTTACGAATTTCGAACGCTTTTGCAGCCCCGAAGGAAGCATACCGTTGCTCTTTAACTGATTAGGAAAGAAATAGCGGCATTATTTGCTTGGCTACGCACGCACGCGTACTAACGCGATGAAAAAAAGTTACACCATCTTCCGCTAAAGGGAACCATGTGTGGATGCGAAGCAGCGGGGGAGCCCGAAGTTCGGGATCGCCACGTCGCCGCTCCCGTTTCGCGGCAGCGGCCCGAGCGCTCATCGCGGCGCTGCACAGGAGAGAATGAGGCACGCGCGCTCCGTCATTTTCATACCGCGGAACTACAGTGGTGCCTCCAGCGGAGTATGCAGCTGTCGCACCACCTCTCGTGCGCGTCGCTCCGTAGAGTAGAGGATTCCTAGAGGAGAGAAAGGGGGGAGCGTAGGAGAGGAAAGAGAGGGGACGCGCGTGCGCTGTGGGGGTGTGGGACGCGGGAAGGAGGGACGGACAAACCCCCGCCATAAGCTGCTTCGCATCTAAAAAATGCGAACTGCGCGGCACTTACGTGCTGCGCTGTCAACGTTTCAGTTAAAGCGTTTGACACATCATTCATAGCGAAGGTCTCATTCTGGCAGACTTGATGCTTTCAGGTAGAATGCGAGGGATTATTGGTTAGCTGCCAGCTCGTATTGAGGTCACGTGCTTCGTGATGCGAACAGGAAGAAAAACAGTGTTCCACACTCGCCGTCATGGCTATCGGCTCTGACTGAGGCTCTCACGTTTAAATTCACATATATACCCTGTAAAGTGGATGGGGGATGGCCGCCGTGGTAGCTCAGTTGGTAGTAGAGCTGTGCGCCGCCGCGCCGCGCCGCCGCCGCCGCCGCCTGTTTTTGCTCACGCCGCTCGCGCCGCCGCCGAAGTCCCGAGAGCGACCACGCCGCCGCCGCCGCCGCGCAATAATTGCGGCGCGCCGCCGTTAGTCTTTTATTTTTTTACCCAAACGGGAATCTGGACACACCACTTCACCGGGGGAGCACTTCTCTATGAGTCCATGTAATGGACTCTGCATTTTAGCCGCCGCTGATTGGCCGGAGCTCGGCCAGTAGCGCGCCATCTCTTTACGGCTCTTCCTCTTCAACGTCATTTTGAGGTCACGAAGTTTTTACAGCTATCGACTCAAATTAGTGGAACAGAATGCGCTTAAACTACAGAGGGGACAAATAGGAGAGAGCGCGCCGAGCATCTATAAACCAAGCTCCTCTGAAGCCCCTACATCCTAGGGTTCGTGTTACAATGGACCATTTGCAAAAATCTGCAAGGCGGCTTTCCTGCAAGGTTGTTTTCCAACCAAAAACTCTCGTTCACAGGCTGCCCTTTCTCCCTCATTGTGTTCTTGCTTCCTCCTCCTCCTCCTCCCCCCCTTTCCTTACCGACAAGCGACTCTTCCAACATGCAAAGGCTGAGGGTTCGTACGAGGTGATACAACCCCCCATAGAAATTGTTGGGGGGAAAAATCGTTTTGTCGTACTCGCGTGCCTTCACTGGAATTAGGAGCGGTAAAAGCATAGTGAGCGAGAAAAGCTGTCTGTGAACGAGGGTATTTGGTTGGAAAACAACCTTGCAGGAAAGCCGCCTTGCAGTTTTTTTGCAAATGGTCCATTCCTACCATGCTCTTTCTTTTCCTTTTTCTAGGTGAGCTTATGAGGAAAACAATTCACGAGTGCGCGCGCCTATAGCGTCCATAAAGCAACCTCCTCCGACGCCGCTCTCCCCCTTGTGCTCCGGTCACAGTTCCCAGCAGGCTCCTGTTCCATTTTTGTGTGGCTGGGGAGTTATTCTCAACTTGTCCTCCTAGTGGACTGCCTGTTTTGGCCGCAGTTGATTGGCTGGAGTTCGGCGACCAGCGCGCCGCGTGTTTCCGGTTCTTCTTCCACAACGTCATTTTAATGTCTCGAAGCTTTCCCAACTCTCGACACTAATGAGATGGACGGAATGCGTTTCAACCAGTGTTGTACGAAACGGCGTTCCAAGGAACGACGTTCCAGGAACTAGTTTCTTTTCGGAGGAACGGAGGAACGCCACCGTTCCATTCAGGACAGGTGGAACTGTAACGGTAACACGTTACGTTTTCGAGGGAACGGGACAGGGGAACGGCGTTCCTTCTGTAAACGTTCCACCGTATTGAACAGGCGCACGCACGCAGCAGATCATGCAGAATAGGGTGGACGGGTGACTGCGTGAGTTGCAAAGATGTACCGCTCGCCTGTCACCTGACTATGATTAGCCCTGGTTTTCACTTCAAGGCACACGCCGGGGGCGCAGGGAAGTGCGCGCCAGTGAGACCGATGATGTGCGAGAGGAACAGCTGTTTTTTACAGCAGAGTTGTTATGCTGAAGGTTTGCCATATGTCATAGAAAGATATGATTCTCATGAAACGGCACGGGCTCTTTTCTTCCTCGTCTTGCTCCCAGAACACATGCGTCGATTTGTCCGGCGTGGGATTCAATAAGTTTTATAGGCGAAAGAATGAGCACGGAGAAAGATGCAGAAAAGAGAAAAGAAAGATAAAAAAAGGAAAAAAGAAAGATATTCTCGGCCAAAAAATTTTCGCCGAGGTGAGACTCGAACCCGCGATCCGAAGGCGAGCGTCGTAACCACAAGGCTATCCAGAATTTTTTTTTCTGTCATAGTATTTTTTCAACATAGGCATGGCACTTGGAAGCAATTCAATACAGACAGAGAACTCATATGTTGATTCTGCTCGTATCGCGACAAAATGACGAACACATAGCACTAAAGCGGTCGCAATCAACTCTGGAGCGAATACATCAAGTAACGGCCTCTTTCCAATAATACACTAGAACGGTTGTAAGGATAGACACCTCCCCAGTGCAATATACCATTCCGGCTAACTTTCCATTTGATCGTATGCATCTGTTAGCTGAGGAACCATCCTAAAATAAGTGGGCTGTTGAAGAAATTATTGGCTCTGCGTTTCTCTACAACATGCGCGCACACTAGCAAAGCACTGCATAGCCTTGCACCGTCGAGTATAGCAAGTGGGTGGGAAAAAGATGTCAGGCTTAAAAGGAGGGGAGAACTAGAGAGACAAAAAGAATGAGAGAATGAGATAGAGAAATAGAGAAAACAGAAAGAAAGAGAAGAAACAGAGAAAACAAATAAAAGGCGAGAGAATGACTACAGAGAAAGATATATAAAGAAAGAGAAAAAAAACACAGAGAAAAAACGAAAAGAAAGAGAGAAAAAGATAGAAAGACAGAGAACAGAAACATACCGAAATGTGTTCTCTGACTGCGAATAGGCAATGTCACTAAGAATCAAATGTATATCCTTTACATTATTTTCTACTCATACTGCTGATACGTATGTTGATATTGAATCACCACTCATTAAACACTTAAGTATTGTTCCTTTCGAGGCGGTTTCTTGTGCAAGAAATCTACTGATATTGGTGCATGTGCGGAGATATCTATTTGAATACCTGAAGCGCAGTATCCTGAGTGCGTATTTGAAGACCGACGCGGAAACTTCCGCATGAGTTGGACATGTAATAGACGAGCATGAAAGTTACACCCAGACATGCCTGCAGTACGTCCGGCGGTCTCTAAAAAATTCGCCTTGGAGCGTTTTTTTTATATTTCTTTTATCTACATACAGCCTGCTGTCCACGATGTCAAATTCGTATAATATATGTAGCTAGATACAAGCTTAAAATGCTCACTTTATTTCGCCTCAGGCTTATATATTTTTATTAAAAAGTCAAATGCAACGTTAATGTAACGACACGTTCCAATTTTCGTAATGTAACTGTAACGAGTTCCATTCGCATTAGAGGAACTTGTAACGGGAACTCGTTCCAAAATTGGGAAGGAACGAGGAACGAGCTTTCGTTACTGTTTTAGAGGAACGCGTACAACACTGGTTTCAACCCAACGAACGCAGTGTCCAGACATCCGCTTTTGTGCGTATCGCCCGTGTCGTCGTACCTCCCTCTGTCCTCGTCTTTTATGTGCGGTCAAGATGTAGATCGAACATCTCGGAGGCCATGCATAAATTCTGATCGCGTTAAGCCAGGGGTCGGCGACCTTTTCAGGCGGATGGCCAAGTTGCTTGAAGCCGACAAAGCGGGGGCCGCATGGCGAATCAGGGGAAGGGGGGAGGAGGCTTTGCAGGCAAACAGCAAAGATGGGGTGAATTGAGAATAATGTACAAAAGTGGGTTAGAAATCATGTTTATTTTCAGCGCGCATGTCACAAGGTCGAAGTCGAAATTTACAAACATGGCTTACAAGCGAAAATCCAACTTTAGGTCGAACCTGCCATGTCGGTCTTCGGATAGGAAGTCTATTAGTACACGTTTAGGGGCTAGCTGGTGCATTCTTTCAGAAACTGAGGATTTGCGCAAAAAATACAGCACACGAAAGACAGAGACGACGACAGCTGCGCAATGTCGTCGTCTCTGTCTTTCGAGTGCTGTGTTTTTTTGGGGCAATCTCACTTTATTAAAGATAGGAAGTGATAAAAGAAGGGGGGGTAGTTGACGTAGTGCCGGGGCGCGTAATACTGCCCCACGGGCCGCAAGTGGCCCGCGGACCGCAGGTTGCCGATCCCAGACGTAAGCCATCGAATTGGGTTTAATGCGCCCGCCTGTCTAACGCACCTGTGAAATTCGGTACGCAATCCCTGCGTCGTTCTCAAATATATCGGCCACATTCATACGCTAGTTCAGACTTGACAAGTTCCTGTTTCTGTAAATTTCTTCCAAAGTCTTACGCTGTTAATGTGCTGGCGAGTTCGGTTCATCAACGTGGTTATGAGGAAACATCACGGCTCACCGCTTTTTTGAGTAACTGAATGCACTTTGAAGAAATGAACTGTGGACACCTTCTATATATGGCCAGATCGAGAATAGTTACGCGGAAGTTGTATCTTTCTCTCCTCCAGAAGTCTCAAGAGTATTTAAGGTAAAAACTTTAGCGCAAACAAGACGGACCACGAAGGATAGAAGAGACGAGCACTGGCGCTTTCTGACAACTAAATCCTTTGTGGTCCGTATTATTTGCGCTATAGTTTTCACCTCAAATGCTATCTACCAACTAGGCCCAACCGAAGTTTTATTGAAGTTCTCAAGAGTTGCCTGACCTGAATGCTGCGGCGTCCTCCAGCCTTAAAGGGCGACGACAGAACTCGCTGGATAGCATATTTTAGGTGCGAACGCTCTTTGACTAGGCTGTATAACGCTGTCCCTCCCTCCGTGCGTGCGAACGCGCCGCAACGCGCTCCCCCTCGCCGCAGGTGTTGGAGCGGTGCCAAGTAGGTCACGCCGCAGCTGCGCGCGGTTGACGCGTCACGCTCCCCTCGCAGTGCGCGCTGACGTCACTCTCTCCCTCGCCTGCCGCGCGCTCGCCGGAGCGCCCGCAGCTGCCGCCTGACGCAACGACAAGACCTACGCCAGCCATCGCTTCAAACGAATCTTCCAGAGCTCACCGCAGCACCCGCGTTAGCGCCGTTCAACCCGTGACGCCACCCGTGCGCAACGCTGCTGCTTCGCATCCCATCAGGGTTCCCTTTGGGAAGATGCGGAAGATGCACCTAATTTTTCGTGGAGTCTTCGATGAACTACATTGTGCATAGATAAGTGAAATAGATAAGTAATACATATCGATGGGTTAATCACTTTTTCCCTTTCATTTTTACTCGAGTAAGTCTATAAATAAATAGAGAAGTGAAGGCGATGAAAAACTTTGAGTAACCGATAACTGAGCTAGTCGATTGGAATTCATGTTAAAACGACAAGACGTGAGAACATAGACACGAGACTGAAGTCAAGAGAGTGACCAGTTATCTTTCACGTAGACCATCACGCGCAACTGAGTGATAGGTATCGCCTTTAGCCTGGGAATGCACAGATAAGTATTTTAAGTGCTGAGCACTTTAGGGGCCCGGGCTGTCGTATGTTGTCATTGTATGCCGTCATCGTACGCTGTAATCGTATGCTGTCGTAGCTTGGCGTAAAGCAGGAAAAACCACGAAGAGCATAGCCATCTCATATTGAGCGCGCGATCGCGCCAAGGAAAACTCGCCTTCCTCTTGTTTTTTGAGCGCCTTGTTCAGAGCAATTTAGGCGCCCGGATTGTCGTATATATGTTGTATATCGCCGCTTCGCGTAAAACAGACAAAACCACGTATAAAAATAGGCAAAAAAGAGGAAGCAAGCAAGAAACAGAAAGGAAGAGAAAGAAAGGAAGAAAATTAGAAAGAGCAAGAAAGAGAGAAAAGCTAGATAAAGAGAGAGGAAGAAATCAATAGTAATAAAGAGAAAGAAAAGGCAGAAAAACGGAAACACAGAAAAAGAAAGAAAGAGCGCAGGAAAGACAGTGAAAACCAAAGAGAAACAAAGAAGGCTGCCCAGCTCTGCACTACCTTCAGGTTTGGCACCACTAGTTCGAAGCTGCCTTGATTCTTTTTTATTTTTTTGTCTACCATCTTTTCCGCGGCTGTACGATTTTTCAGTTAGCTGTGTTTGCGGTGTCTTGACTGCTCTCTTGTTTACGTGTTTGCACACCCCGTCCTTTTAAGGACCCCAAAACAGCTTCCGAAAATACTAAATCGAGCGCATTATTCTCTTTCCGTGTTTCTCGTTTTTTGGCGCTCTTCATGACGCCAGAACGGTGAATCACGTGACACGATTAGGGCCCATACTCTCCATTGGTCCATATACGAGAAATATCAGTTGTGGATTGTCTTCTACCCTATTTTGCATTGTATTCGCCCAGCCGTGCTTCCTCACCTCGCATGATTATCGTGCGTGATGAACTGATTTCGCTCCATTTTGTGAGTTTACGATTGCGCAAGCGGAAATAACAGCGTATAGCCGACTAGCTCGAAATCCCGAGAGGGTCAACGCTTAGCGCTAACATTGTGCACGTGCTTTCTGAAGACTAAGTGTCGAGAAGATATCGCCTGTAAGAACTGTAGTGAGAGAACGAAATCAAAGGAACAGGCGCCGGATTATTTGATTCGTACAACGGACGAACTCTTTACAGCGAAGACGATGCAGCTCTCCAGGAGAAAAGGCCTCCCCGCATCTACGGTTTTTGTATATCTTTTACTGCGATAACGATTCTATGGGCACTGTGCAGAGGTTTTCGTCGTCGCAGTCATGTTCCGTATAAAGTCCAAATCAATAACTTTTGTGCGTGCATCGTATGCTGTGCTCGGGAGTAAAGGCTCGCGAGCGCTAGCGAGGAACACGGCTGAAGCATAGATGAAACAAGCTGCTTACCTCCGTCGCACGGAGGGCACAACCGATAACAGGGCGCATGCGATAACATCACTCCGCGTGCGAGGCCTGCCATCGATTGCTCCTCAACCAGAAAGCAAACGCCTTGTCCGTCTTTTGCTGGGCTAAGGAGTGTGAAGGGACACCGGGCTAGAGAGACTGCGTGGCTGGAGCTTCCACTGTGAACTTTGACTATAAGGGCGATCTTGTATCATCAAACGGCTCGAATACCCTTCTACTTTCGAGCTACTGATACAAAAAACTGCTCGAAAACCGTTTCTTTCCCGGAGGCGGCCGCATTCCCTTACACCAGCGTTTTGCCGTTTAGCGATATCGGATGAAAAAGTTTCTTTTGAATATGTGGGGCTTTATGTCCCAAAATCACGATATGATCACGAGGGACGCCGTAGTGGAGGGCTCCGGAAATTTCGACCATCTGGTGTTCTTTAACGTGCGCTGACACCGCACAGTACATGGGGGCTCTACCATTTCGCGTCCATCAAATTGCGACCGCCACGGCCGGGATCGAATCCACGACCTTCGGGTCAGCAGCCGAGTACCCTAGCCACTCATCCACCGGGGCGTACCCGGATGAAAAAGCATTAGCCGCTAGCCTTAGTTCGTTAGAACATTACGACATGTCGTTATCGCATTCACTGCTTCGGCCTATCGGGGAAAAAGGTCTTTTTTTTTTTTCAAAAGACAAATTTTTTTCAAGCAACGAATTTCTCGCCCCACCAAGTCTTGAATGCCGAATCTACCCCCCCCCTCCCTGCGCCGCGCCGCCGCTGGTCCGATGAACCCCGCGCCGGTGTCGCGCCGCCGCCGGAGGTGGAAACACCGGCGCGCCGCCGCCGGCGATTTTGGGACCGGCGCACAGCTCTAGTTGGTAGAACATCGGACGCGTTATTCGAAGGCCGCAGGTCGGTTCCCCGCCAACGCCAAGTGATCTTATCGTCCACTTTGCTTTCTTCTCATTCACATTACATTTACTAGTAATATCATCCCCTGTACTTTTTCTGGCATTATTGTGTTTTAGTTATCATCAAAGGGAAGAGGTATCCCGTGAATAAAAAGAAACCAAAAAAGAAGAAAAAAGCGAGGTATGGGGGGAGGTCTGGAGGTTTCGCTGAATTGTCGTTGTCAGAGGAAGCATCACTGAGCAATGGTAGGTTAGAAATTACTAGAACGACGGTTTAACTGTCCTCGGTTTTGGTTGTGTATGTACCATAACGGATGGATTCAATCGGCCCGTTAGAAACGTATGTGCCTGCTGGTTGGTGTGTATTGAACTTATGAATAAGGTACGACTCCGTATATTTTCCCTCTCTTGGGGACCGGAAGTTTGACTGAAATGTGTAAAGTTTGAGATCGTCGAAGTTGTGACCTGCTACATTTAAATGCTATGCCACAGCTTTCGGCGGTAATTTCTTCCACAGCTGCCCTCTCCTCCTTCTTTGTTTGGGAGGAAAGTGCACGAAGCATATACATGCTTGCGCTAGGGAAATCAGTTCCAGCGTTGAGGAAGACAAGTCCAGTTGTGAAAACGTCGGCTCCAGCACACCACCCCTGTTTACAGATTTTTTCACTATTTGAAATTTGTGTTTTAGACGATAACGGCAGAAAAAAAAAACATTGTTCTTTGCTATGAATGTTTGCATTTGTTGTTTTGTTGTGAGCCTTCATTATGTCTGTCTAAATCACTTATTGTGTACCGTTTTGCAAAATCATGCAGCTCTGTTTTCTCATCATGATATCATGTTCTGTTTTTCAGATACCATTTTTCATGGCTGCTTACACTGAACAGGAGCGACAACATAGCAAGTCACAAGTTTGATGCCTCCAGCCATCACCACTTAATATAGAAACATGATGCCGATTTCTGCAGTTTATTGTGCAGCATATAACACTATGCACATCACATTCACAAATTTATTTGGCTATACCCAAAGAAGCATGTAAACGAGTAATACTTCAACAGCTTAATTAGAAATCAAAGAACATCTTTTCGCGCTACCAAGATTACAGTGCTGGACAAGCTGCGTTATTTTGTAATTTTTATCGAAGTAATGCTAAAATTCAACAACTTTTTTTTGCAGTCGTTAGGCACTACGGCAAGTGTTATTGGACTTACTTTAAACGTATACCGCACTATTTCCAACAGCGGTCGCGCAAAAGTAGAGCATGAGTCAATTGAGCAACTTGAAATAATTGTAGAGGCACTTGACGCTTCAGTGTGTGTTATTTGACCCACGTTGGGGTGGTACCGGCAAGAGTCGTATGACTGCCCCTGAAGTGGAAATGTGATCCTTCGAATAAGAATTCTTTCACTCTTGTTAAGAGAGTCATGGTACTCTCCTAGAGCGCGCCCGCTCAGACCCACCACTAAAGTTCACGTGTCTCTTCAAAGAGAGTCGTACACGCGGCAAGTCAGAATTCCCGAAAAGTCACTCTTTTTTTTTCTCTAGAGCGTATGTGGCATATCGGAAAGACCTTTCTTCAAATGGCAATGTTAGCTGACATTTTGTTCCGGTATTTCTCCTTCCTTTCTGACGTGTGTCTGCGTATTTTAGCCCTATTTATGCATATATGCTCTATTTTGCAAATAGAGCCAACACACTGCAAGTGTTTGCTCTATTTTCCTCCTCCTTGCAAGGCTGTCAGATTGGGCTATTAATAGCCTGATTGAGCTACTTTTTATGCCGGTCTGCTTCGAAAATTCTGAGTTGGCTACACGCTTAAATTTGAGTCATTTTTGTTTTAAGGTGGGGTGAGGCTTTGAATGTTAGTTTGAAATTTTGACTGTACAGCAGTTATAATAAAAGCTATGGCTACACAATTTGCGAGACATTTTAAAGGTAGACGCAGGTTTCATTGTAGCTCAAAATTAGTTTCAAATTGTGCTCATTGTTTTTATTTATGTTTTTTTAGTTTTTCTATATGGGAACGTTTTTGTTGAGATCTGCTAACTGCAGAGCATTGCAATTTTGCACGAAGATAGCTGCTAACGCGTTACAGAAGTAACTAACTTACAGAAGTAGCTAAAATTGTGAGCTTACAACTAAAACTAGATTTCTGATATTTTTTTTACGTTTCTCGGTATATTGAAAATTGCCAGATATGAATGTTTCTTTACACTGAAGAATACAAATGCGCCTTGGCTATTGCTTCTGGTTCCAGTTATGTTAATGCTACTAATTAACACATATGAGAACTTTTGTTTGCTTATGCCTAATAGCTCCCGAGAAAAAGGTACACGAACTTCAAAAATGTTGTTTTGAGAAAAACGCAAAAATTACGTAGGGGTACAGGCGCATTTCCTGTACAAAGAAAAAGGACCAAAAAATATTTTTCAAACCGCGAGTGCCCAAGTGTAATATATTTTCTGAAAGATGAAGAAATTTTCTATCCGGTGATTGCAAAATCTCAAAATTGAAGTTTTTCACCAAAGGAATTGTCACCCTACCTTAAGGATTTTCAAGTACTGAAGCCCGCGTCGACAGGAACAGCATTCAATAACTCCTGTTTAAAAAAACCCAAGGCTCATTGCAGCTACATAGATATGTAGGCGATCTCGTAGACTGTGTTTCTGTGTTTTCAGGGAGTGTCGGCGCAGTTAGGGGGGGGGGGGGGGGGATGTAATTACTTTTACTAATGGCTGTCATATTTACACCTTATGACAGCGACAAGCTGTTTTTGTGTTTTGGTATCGGCGCCATCTGCTGCCGGTTCACGCGACGGCGGTGCTGGCAGCTGTCGAGTGCTGTGCCGTTCCGGCCACGTTTCAGCAAGCTGTTACGGAGACTTACACTAGACCCAACGGGCGCGTTACTTTCGTTCGTGGTGAACGAACGTGCCACGTGCCAGCAGATGACGTGCTGCTTTAGGTAACTGGTAACTGTGTTATCGGACGTCATGGCGGGCGAATACCGGGATTGCGTTATATAAATGTCTATCCTAAATAAGAAAATTCAGCTGTTAGTAGTGCGTCCTCCTTTTTTTAGCCATTCTTTTGTAACCGTCTTTCCGCGCATTTTCAAGCAATGAGTCCGAACCAATTCACCCAACTTTTTATCGTGATTAATAGATCATCCATATCTGTGAGTTATCAAGTAATAAAGCTGTGTATAACAAAAGTCCTGAGGACACTATGATTCACCGCCAAAGGTTAGCCCGGTATCCACGCTTACATTTCTCGAGCAAATAACAATAAAACACTCCTCTACGTCACAAAAACGTGGTATTTTCGCACCACCAAGAAACGGACGATAATAAAATAACGCAATACTAGCCCGCACGGAAAGATATGTCTGTATTATGATCTATATTCGGAAGATTGAGCGAATGCCGTGCTTTCCTTCATAAACAGTTGGACTGAAATAAATGCCGCAAAAGAAAAGGTTTACTTGCCTTCAGGGAATTTAGAAGATTCGGGTGCTGGTGCAACCGCTGAATTCAAAAAAATGCACCAACGTTAAAAAAAGTAATAAATAAAACAGAAGAGGCAATGTGCACGCTGAAATGCTGCACAGTGTGGTGGATACCGCGGTCCCCCGCTGGCACCGCAGTCACTGGAAAAGCTTCAGAGAATCGCATCTGTTTTCCGCGCTGCACCGCATATGTGACTGGAGTAGGCATACATCATGTGACCTCTTGCCGCTTTATCACTTCCAAGCGCTTCGGGAGTTTCGGGTGCGCGCGTTGAACGCGCAAAGTGTGCGGACATCAGCTGTTGTCTGCAGCCGCACGTAAGACTAAATAAAAAAGCACGTAAGGTTAATTACTTACGCCGTACGACACAGGCACCTTGGTGATGCATAACTAATGTTCGTGCGCACAGTGACTAGAGTAAACTTAGCATTTGTGTGCAACCCAGTTTAATGAGCCTGCACCGAAGGCTTTAGTAATGCGATAAATGTATCATCTGTCACTTCGCGGTTGTGTAAACCACGCCAGTAATTGTTTAGTTAAGCAGAACGAGCACTTGATCGTTGTGTTTCTGCCGCTCCCCCCTACACGAGTTGCTCAAGCCTGTTTGCAGGTAATAGCATACATAGCGCATATGTATTTCTTATAAACATCCATAAATATTTCCGCCCAGATACTGTGACCCCAGGAGCACACAACAGCAGAGGATAGGTCGAAACTTTGATGGTAGGCAAATAAACCTTCAGTTTATCAATATAAAACGTTCAGTGAATTTGTTGGTGTTATCCATTGGCAGAGTCGGAGCATTTCCGGTAGCACTTTTTCTGCTCCACGCGGAGCAAGTCTGTTCCAGTGGCAGATTGAGAGTGCTCCCAGTATGTTCTATTGGCAGATCCGGAGCAGCTCCGTCGCGAGATCCACTCCACGGAGCAATTTTTGCTACTCCGCGAAAAGCGGCGGATTCCACCGGAAGTCGCAAGCACCCCGTGTCCTGGAACGATGCCGACTGTGGGCGCGCCAACGAACGCCGATCGCGTCGGTCGCGTCTCGCGTCGGAATAAACAGCGCTCACGTTTTGCTAGCGTAGCGTCGCTTTGCCCAGCGTGCCCACTCATGCAAGAAGGGAGACGCACGCATCGCGTTCCATTCTGACCCTGCCATTTGCTCCAGCGTGAGCGCGTATGTTCCATTGGTAGATTCCCTTCAGTTGCCCTCCGCCGAAGTGGAATGCTCCGGCGCAGAGTTCGTCGGTCACTCCGAATCCGCCAAAGGATGACACCATGTATGACGTGCCCAAGGCGTCATACAAATTCACTGATGGTAGGGCGGTTTTCCAGGAGATTTGCGAGGAAAAAAAAACACATGGCCGACCCCCCCCTTCATAGGAATTGGTATAACAGGAAATGAAACGTGTCTTCACAGAAGTAGTTGGTTGTTTATAGCAACGTTACGTTGTTTATAGTGCATTTATATATGTGAGCTCGTACAATGTCTATTGGTGTTTCGCAGATACAGCACCGCTTGGTGTGGACCCACCCACGTTGACGCCTAGCGGTGCATCTCCGTCCCCATGGCTGACGCCCATTATCATAATTTAACCTTTGTGGCAGCTGAAGTTGTTAACATAACCTGTACACCAAATATGGTCTTTGATACAAAAGGGGCCTTCGGCGTGCCACCTCTGCGTCGTGTGCTAAACAGCGCATTATCTCTTTTACTCTGCCAAATCGCTTTACCTTTCCTTTCAGTTTGTTCGTTTAATAAAAAAATACAGAGTACCCCACCTATGCAATCTAGTAATAATTAATTCAAATTCTTGGTTCTGTATTCCCGTTCTTGGTTGGTATTCTTGGTTACGTGTTGCCTGTATTTTTGTGTTTATGTAGCATTTCTTTCTGTGAACATCACAACAACACCTTATTGTTTCTTCCTGAAAAAAAAAAGTGTGTCGCACTTGAGTGGAACAATTTCACATAAGTTACCAGCTGTTTCATAGAAATATCCGCTTCAGGGTCCCTAACAGAGGGGGGCCTAAAGAAATTTGTAATCTTTAGATTTATGAAATTCATTCGTTACTTGACATCAGATGAATTTTCTGTTTTGTTTCATGCAATATTTGATTCCTGAATGCGTATTTCCCAGCCCGTGTTCACAACAATGCCCGCGAATAGAACAGGAGAACAAGGAAAGCTTACTAAATCAGCGTCACCTCTCGACTGCCAAAGAAAAGCGTCTATTCTGTTTAAGAGTGCCTCATTGTTCAGCACAGCGGCACTGTTATAAGAACTAACTAACAATGCCTGTGTGTCCTGCTAGAAGCGTTGAGAGAGTAAGACAAGACGCGTAGGAAGCAAGTGGCAAAATAAAACAACGAAAAGTAAATTGTCGGGCACGTGCACATGGCAGAAATTTATCTTATCTAAAAAAAAATTCCATTTTTCTTTAAAGAAAAAAAAATCACATTCGTGGAGGAGCCGGGGTTCGAACCCGGGACTTCTCGCATGCAAAGCGAGCGCTCTACCACTGAGCTACACCCCCGGGATGTTTGGATACTGCGGTAGGTTTTCATTAATGCGTAACTATTGTACTGCGTTGGTACTAAAGCGTCTATGCTACGTTTCACAAGCTGTTGGCAGCACTGCCAGAGGTAGAGCTCTCTCGTCCAAATCAGGGCTGTAAGGAGCGCAGCAAATAGTCCCTCAAAAGGTTTAGCAATCCAGGGCTATTTCGCAAATTACAAACATAGAAATTGAAAACATTGTTTGAATTTTTTTTTTACACGTGGAGAATGTTTTATTCATCCGTGAATTTAATAGAGAAATTGCGTGGATGAATCTCTGCGGAGGCTTGTTGTGAGGTGGTGATGCGCCGCGTTTCGGAAACATGGCGTCGCCCGAGTTGGTTGTGTCTCTGCAAGATGGCCATCAAGCTGTGTCGCCAGTGAGCCATCCATCGAATGTGCGTGGTGTTCCCAACCTAGCGAAGCAGATAGCAAGCCTTAAAGGGCCCCTCACCAGGTTTGACAATTTTGAGCTGACGAGCGCAATTCATACATTGAGCGTTCACGATCACGTCTGCCAAATTTTGGAACGCTACGCGCCGCGGAAATGGGTCAAATTTCAAGCTGAACGCTGCTTGCCCTTACTTTCGCGTGCTCGCGCGTAGAGAATGAGGGGATGACGTACACGGCGGAATGGCCCTACGCAGATGGCAGTGCTGTGACGACGGTCCTCTACGTAGACGGCTGTGCACTGACGTCGACAGCAGTAGCACGTGACACAGCGAAAATTATTTGACACAACGTGTGTAGTTTGTGGAATTTGTTGCTGGAATAGATGAATAAAACTTGAGAGAAATAATGAGACGCACACGGGGAATGTCTGCGTCTTTTTCATTTTTGTTCAGTGAATTGCAGCGATATGCGGGCCTAATGTGCCTCCGTTTCGCGTGCGTTCGTGTCCCCTGCGGTTAGCGCATTGAGGAGACGCCAGCCCTGGAAACGAAAGTGATGTCCTGGCGCGTTCCAGCACTCAATGTGCTCATTCATTCTAGCGCGTTCAAGTAAACGCAAATGCGGCACTGGCTCATGATACCGCCACTCTCGTGCCAGTGAAAAGTGAAATGAACGCGCACCGAGGCATCCATCCCGCAGAAACGGGCAATAGACCACAAAATAAGGCTGGTCAACAAAACAACGCCGCACGCGTGCTCGGGGGCTGGGCTTCCTCGGCCACGTCATGCACACGTGACCTTGCGTGCCATGACGTGTTGCCCTCGCTCGCATGCCGGAGAAGGTAGGGAAGAGATTTGGCTTGCGAAGGCTACGCGGGGCGAGCGGCAAGGGTTTCGAGCTCGCCTCCTCGCATCATGGTTTCGCGCCGCATCAAAATATCGGTTTTCTCAGCGCCTAATGCACCGATTGAAAAAATTCTTGTGGCATGATGCTCCTCATCGGACACACAACAACTGCCAGCGTCTAACTAAAATTTGTTATGGGGCCTGGTGAGGGGGCCCTTTAAACGTTCTCGAAAGGCTTCACGTCCGGTGCGGGGTCAGTGCAATTGTGGATTCACTTCAAGAGGTGGCAAAACTTATGCCATCTTCGACAAATCGCACCGGTGCGCACCGAGATGCCTAGGCGCTTCGGTGATTGGACGAGAAGGCACACCAGAGCGCCCCGGTGCGCACCGGTGCGATTTCATGAAGATGTCATTACTCAGGTAAGTGATGAACGCTTGTCGGTGGAAAAGGCAGACGGAGAATGCGGGCAGAGCTCTACCAGCGAAGCGTTCTTGTGGATAATGCCATGATCAGACGACGAAGGTGGGCGATCATGGCAGACCTTAGCGTCTTGCGAATGATGGTGCAAAGGTTTTTTGAGAAAGATGGAATTTGAACTAACGCGAAGGTGGTGCAGCGTTTCAAAGAGGACGAGACGCTACCGACCGTGTCCACAACGACGATACAGAAGATGCTGAGGAGCTTGGCTTCAAGTACAAGGAAGGCTCTCGGCACGCACTTCTCATATATAAGCGACGCACATTTTGCAATGTCGCCGCCGGTACATGCGGTAGCTGCGACGCCACATTCAATTTGTGATGAAGACGATGAGATGGCAACCCTTCTAACCGGCTCACATGCTGCGTACAGGTCGGGAACATTCAATAATACCGCAGTCAGAGTAGCCCATGCTGTAGCATACCTACTCTCTATACTCCATCTCAGAAGTACCTTGCAGCACTGTGGAAGCTGCAGGGCTTGTTAGCCAATAGGAAAGGCGAAAGCCCCCCTCGAGACGTGTTCATCCGCGTCGCGTCGTCTGCTCGTCATCTCTTTGGCGTCGGCTCGCCCATAGAGTTTCCTAAAATTAACTAGAGGGGACTCTGGCGCTGCGATCGTTCAGCCACCATGGGAATGATGGGTAGTACACGGATTTGCCTAGTCTTCGTGCTTCCCGGCTTCAAACGCAGTTGTGGCTTTGTTTATTGGTGCGTTTTCGTTCAGTTTCGGATAAAAGGATAGACCGTTGTGAACTTCGTGAGCATATTTGAATCGTGAGCCTAAAAAGGTAAAGGTGGTGAAGCGTAACTGCTAAACCTTTGTTGAACTTTGTATTGCGGCAAAGCGAATTCGGGCCATACGCAGCCAAAAGAACGAAGACTAGGCAAGACTAGGAAAATTTGTGTACTACCCATGATTCCCATGCTGGCTGAAGCGCCGTGTGTTGCAGCCCCCCATCGACACTAGCGCCAGAGTTCCCCTCTAGTGTATTTATAGGAAACTCTATGGGCTCGCCTACCTTGTCGATACTTTCTCCCTCCAGTTAGTACAAAACGCAAAAACCTCTGCGGGAACGCCACCTCGCCGTTTCTTTATGTTTAGAAACTCACTCGTGCAGGGCGTGTTCACTGGCGTTTGTGAGGAACGCGGTTCTTTTTATAACAGCGTTCATACTGGCGTTTTCACCGAGTTCTTTTTTGTCAGCACGGTCGACTCCCTTTCAGCAGCAATCACGTACCATTCTTGAGTGGAACAGCAAATCATTGGCACAGAAAACAATATAGGCATTCAGGGTGTTTCGCATCGTCAACGCATCACCGACGCTAATGTTGTGGCGACATCTGCTCAGTTAACATCAAACCACTTTTACGGCTTGGCATCGCCTCAGTAGTCCTAGCAGCACCGAAACAAACGAGCGATATAAATAATTGCGATAGAAGATACCTGATTATTTGCCCTCAGCGTTAGATTAGACTAAGCGATGACAGATTATGCCACTTATATCTGACTGTCCGGGCAGGGAGCCAGTAAAGAGCACGAATTCGGATCGAAGCGGGTGGTCTGGGGTGTATGGGGGGCTGCCATGTTGCTGCACGTCACCGCGGTTAGGGTGGTTATTACGGCTACCAGGCGGTAATCTCTTTATTATTTCAGAAATGTCGAAGTGCATGCGTGAAGGGCCTAACGTGCCACGTATCGCCGTAACGCGTCATGCGAGAAGCACAGCTAAAGCACTTGCACCTCGTTGATAATGAGAGTTAAGCCCGGGACTATATTACGTGCTGCGCAAGGACACTGCCTGTTTACTCCTCGTAGCTTCGGCAGTGCTGCAAGGTGCTGAAGGTGCACTCACGCTTGAAGGTGCTGCAAGCAGCCGCCGGAGCGCTCGGGCCACGCGCTCGCGTGTTCCCTTTCATAAATATTGACAGTGTACATAATGTTAAAGACTTGTCTCTGCGGGCCACGGTGCTGCGGACGGAAGCGTGTGAGTCTGGGGACAGTTTAGTGTGTGTCCCAAACGTGCATCAACGCTCCGTCAAAGAACATCAAGTTGACAGTAAGGAAGCATTTTTATTCAACGGTTTAGTTTTTTTTTTGTCATTCTGTTTTTCAGTTTCGAAGCGCTCTCGAAACACATGCGTCATTGACGCGACCTGTGACTGCAGAGCAGGCATAGCCCGTGCAAGCACGCTGCGGCAGTGGCCGTGTACCTGCAACGATTCGAAAGCGATTAAAAAACAATTAATGCGAGAGTCATTTGAGAGTCAGTCCCTACCAAAATAAAACGAAAGTGCTGTCGAGATATAAAAAACTGATTTTGGCACGATGTTTTTTGTTATTGAAAGCGCACAAAAGTAACACACGAGCATCACAAGCGCGAAACAGGTTCACCAGTCCTAAAGATATAAACTGTGAATCGAGTACACATAGAACGAAAGGAATAGTCATCGCTGTCAAGCCTAAAGAACGTGCATAACACGCATAAATGTTATCGCACCTTTCGTAGCGTTCGCATGGGCGAGCTGTTCCAGAATCGTTGGTTGGTAGGCTGGGTGCTCCTGTTCACTGACTTTAGCATTGCCAACGAAATGCCTACTGCAAATTCTGCTCTTTTTTCTGGGCTCCCAGTCTGTTCCATCAACGCTGCGCAAGAAATAAAGAGAATTAAACAATCTCTACGCGACAGCGATTCGGCGTGAAACAAAAAATACATCGCCATTTAAAGACCATGATTAATGGGTGTATCACAATTAAGGCAGTTCTAACGCAATGTTCCATGCCATGGGCACCTCTCCCATGGAATAAACGTATCACCCTGCACCAAACAAAATGACAAAAAGCCTTACTTGTCACGGTAAACAAGTTGTATCCAACGTTGGCGCCTCTCCTCCCAGTGAGCCTTCGCAAAGCGATAAAACTTTCTTCCAGGTGAACTGCTGTCGGTGTTTTGACAGCCCACAACTCAGCAAACCTTGTTGCTCCTACGCTGAGCCATGGAACGACCGCCAAAGAAGAAATGTTTTCCAAAACTGCGGAAAAACACGAAGGAGCTGGCGCGAACACTGCCACCGGCCGCGGCGTTCAAAAGCTTCTATCACCCCACGGACGCGCGCGCCGCCGCTAGAGGCGTTCCCGTCAGCGGAGAGTTACCGACAAAAACGTAAAACGAAATAAGGAGGGAGAGGTTTTTATGATAATTCAAGGGGAAGCGCTTTACTGTTTGAAGCAAGGTCGGGTTGCCTTAGAACGCGTAGCTATAAAGCGAGATTCTGTAACGAAGAAAAACAATGTACATGCTGTGGGGGGAACTAAGGAAACGATGGAACATGTACTGATTGAATGTGGCGATATCCACCCAGATATACGTGTGGGCACGAGTCTACATGAAGCCTTGGGTTTTAGGGACAACAATGGAAAGCTGAACACGTCCGCGATAGAAATAAGTAAGAGACGCTTAGAGTATTGGTGGCAGAAAAGTAGAGATAAAGGACAAAAATGAAGAATGGGAAAAATAAGGTCATTCTGCCTTAACAGGCAGAGAGATGGACCGTGAATTTATATTTTTCTTTGCTATAATAACATAGATTTAATCATTGTAGATAAGGCATTAGGCCAACACAAAAAGAAAGTTTTTTTTCGAGCCTGGTGGCAGACATGTCACCGCCCCGTTATAAAGGGGACGCTCATAGCATCCATCCATCCATCCAGTTAGAAGCGCATTGTGCCCCACCTTTTTCCACACACACGGTGCCATCTGTCAAATTACCAGAAGCTACAGGCGCGTAGTAACACAGTTATGTAGCGCGCTCTGTTATGATGAGCTGAGGGCGCCCGTGCCTTCCACAGTGCTGCCAACAGCTTGCGAAACGGAGTATAGTAGGGGCTCTCGCTCCTCAGCGTTCGTTTGCCCTGGTGTATGGACGATTTTCCGCAGCGGCGCACGGGCGCTGCCATGTTTGATCACGTGATCATAACGGGCCTTCCCCCAGCCAGTTGTTCATTGAGCCATAGAAGCGGCCGTGGCCGTACCACACAAGCCGGTTAATTTGCAGTAGGGTGTAAGCAAGTCGCATGCTTGCGCAGCAAAAGGTGTACATGTTATAGCCCCAAAGTTGAGAACGTTGAGACATCCGCATTCGTTTAGTACATACTACGTTTCAGCAATACGTGATATGTTTATTCTACATTGCATTTACGGAGTATGCCTTTAAATGTATTAGCAATATCAACCGCCAGTATATAGCTGGGGTTAGAAACTAACATGGCAGCACCCATGCAGACGCAACCGCCCGCTCGCTTCGATCCGAACTCGCCACTCGCCCACTATCTTCACCGCAAAAAATAAATGGTGAAATCGGCTATCTCTTCCTGTCATCTCACGCTGGGGACAAACCATCAGGTCCGTTCTGTCTTTATTATTGAGATTAGCTGTGTTTATTTAGCCATGCCTGCTAAGCCTTGTCTCCGAGAATTTGAGAATGAAACTTGCAAACACTGCAAAATACCGACCCATACATTTTCTCGTAAAGCTTCAGGACGTAAATATAAAGCAAATGAATGCGTAGGTTGCGAAATTGCGGGCCGCACAGTTCAGGACGACGACGTGATAAATTCGAGGAGGAAGGAAACTGCATCTACAGCTGCCGCCATGTTACTTTACCGGCGCTGCCGTCTGCTCGCTTCTTTAGTTGGTGTTGAGGCGCGGTTTCCTGAAAATCAAGGACCTGGAAAACTTCTTCCGTCAATCCACCCTCGCTTTAGAAAAGTAGGAAGCTCACCGAAGCGAACTGCGGGTACGACGCAAAAGATGTTTCAGTTATTTTGGCGTGCTGCAACTCGCAAGTGCAAGCGAGCATCACATGACATCGAGTACGTGCGTTCTGCACTGTAAACGAGATTACACCCATATGGGTGTAATATGGTGTCTATAACTCCCCACACCCCTACACCCCAAAAAATGGGTGTAACAAGCAGGATTACACCTATATAATGGGTGTATTTCCAAATTTTCACCCATGGGTGTGAACATTCTTGTTGACACCCATGGGTGTGTAATAGCAAGATTACACCCATGGGTGTGTAATAGCAAGATTACACCTATGGGTGTGTAATAGCAAGATTACACCCATGGGTGTGTAATAGCAAGATTACACCCATACGGCAAAACGGGTGTAGGGGGTGTTTATGCACAATTACGCCCCAACGCCCATGCGAAAAATTCCATAATTTGAGCGGTACCCCTCTCCCAGTTGGCTCCCATGGAAGCGCTAGAAGGCGGACCCTTCAGAGCTAAAGGGCTGTAGTCCTTTTATGGCCACCAGACTAATCATAGTGGCTCCTGCCACAGTGGGAAAATCCTGGCCCCCAGCGCTGTTTTTTATGGTGCATATGACGCACGGGATATATGGCCCCTCACATACACAATGTAATCGCAGCTGATTATGAAGGCATGACTTAAAATGTGTTGTCGTCTATAGCACGACGTTCACACAGTTATCCCATAGTGCAAAATGAAATCGAGCTTTATTAAACACAGAGCTCGTACAGGATTGAGAGACAAATTGTAGGCTGTTCAGAGACCTTCTTCGAGTGCGCAGAGCGGCATCGCATTTGCGGCCAAAGAAGACATCAAATAGGATGCGAATTGCATGGCATGGAGCACTAATGACCAAGGCATGTGTATCAAAATATAACGAAAGAACCTTTATTTGCACTTTAAAATGAAGAACTGGTTTTAACATGCTTCAATGCAACACACAAATGCAGTGCAGTGAAGTATACAAACAGCAAGAACAGTAGTGCAGTGCAGCATGCCTTATTTCTCTAATATACTGAAATAATTGCAATCACATTGCAATCTCCACATTGATACGCCACAGTTTGCACGTCTCGTGGCATGCCTGATGTGTAACATACATGACTAGGAGTTTTCATTTCACAATATACTTATGCGTTCAAATATTCAGAATGCTGGAGAAACAATAATACCGGGTGAAAACAATAAACACCATTACAATAGCTTAACAGTGTCACTGCATCCGATCCATGCAGAATACTTGATGTAAAGATGTAAAATAATAAGCACATCACATAATCGATAACATGTTGCCGTAAAACAATGCAATTTCAAACATGAAATGGACACACAGAAGCAGGGTGAAACAGTAATCACTTACAACTAGCAGGGGTGCGACAGCCAAGTTAGGATCTGGAGCAATTTTTGGAGCAGCAAAATGTTGCTTTGGAACACAAAAATCTAAATTTGGAGTAGGCTGCGGGAAAAATAAAGGCTGCATTTTTTAGCCTGAAATTCCAAATTTGCAGTAGCACAACAAATGAGACTGACTTTTTAGAAAAGAAAAAAATATATATGCACAAACTATTTAACATCAGCTAACTGATGCACACACAGTACACGTGAGAGCTTCTATTTCAAGAAAAGCAGTCTGTCGAGCTGTCTCACAGCGCAAACAATGTCGAAGCCCACATTAGCATTTGCCGAGCCAGTCAAACTGTTTGACAGGCGACCTAGAAATTCGGGAGATTTCTAGAGGAGGAGCTAAAGGGGGTGGCGAAAAAAGAAAAGTGGTGTATGTTAGATGTCAGCAGTCATACTAGTACTGTTATTATATGGCATGTGCATGCATGAGTAATTAAGGGAAAAAAATGCGCTGTGTCCTGTGACAGCAACTAGTAGCCCCTTCAAAATCATAGAATGCTTTTCCGCATAGCAAAGGTGTACTGTGGCAAAAGTGGTTTAAAAAAGCTTTCTGCACATGTTAGAACAAGCTCAGGAAATTTTAGAACCGCTCTTTTTTTTCTTTTCTTTCGCAGTGAGGTTAGGGTATAATGAACTAGTAGTTAGGGTTACGGTCTGCGCATCTGGATTGCGTTGGATGATGATGCACAAACTACAGGTGATTACCGCCTTTTCTATTTCTTGCTAAAATTAATAGTACTTAGAAAATATTGAGGCTGGTCGGGTATTTTGGGTCAGCCTTGCGCAAAAATAAAAATTGCATCCAATTAGTGCAATTTGCACAGCTGTTGCAACCCTGATCACGTAAATATGAATATACAAAAACAGCATGTGATATTTTCAACTGAAAAAAAAAACTCCAGTACATGCTGCAGTGCAAATGAAGCTGCGCATATACAGTGAGGTGGGCTGGTTGGTTTGGATTGATATAGGATGTGACACAGTGGAAAGACAAGGTGACACATGACATGGGTGATTACGTGATGTGGTAATGACTAAATTGACCTTTTTTTAAAAAATGAAATCAAATATACATAGGAATAGAAAAACACAAACCTTGACACCCAAGCAACAAAGAGTAAGCTTTAATAAAGCAGTAATAAACAAAATTACTTAAGTTGATGCAGGTAGTAACTTCCTGGTCATCAGGAACATGATGGTTTAGATAAGCACTTGTTTGACGAAATCTGATGTCGCATGCTTCTACAATCCATATTATTAGATGGTCTGCATGCTCCAAGATGACTAGTTAACTCACTGAAAAGGGAAACGTAAGATACACAGCCTCCCTGAGAGACAGCCGACGCTCTTTGAAAAATTCACACACTCTCTCGTTTGACCAACACATTCCTTAACAGCATGACGAAGCATTGGCAGGCCTGTTGCCAATATAACTTTTTGTCTATATGATATAGGGTGTGTTCAGAAGAACGTGCGGTGCATGTCCGCCGACCCCCTTTAATTTCGCCTAAAAAAATATATTTTCTTCTCCCATTCCCCAGGACCACAAAACCACTTTTGGTTTCACGAAAAAAATTTCACCTTTAAAAAAAATTCACAAGTCTCCACTGAGCCGCCACCGCCTCTTTAGAATTTCTGGTGAAAATGGGATTTCGATGAGACGCTACAAAAACACTATTGTAGCTGTATGTCTGAAAATTTTTCTCCTCTTACTACGGATAGTTTGTGTCAACAAAAAATTAATACTTTGCAGTTTTGTTGTTGTTTTATTAAGGAAAAAAAATCGCAGAAATTGCCACAAAGCTCAATAATGCTCAACTTTAAGATTTTTTTTTCTCTACGAGTATAAACGCCAGACTTCCCAAAGTTTTTAGAAACATTGCCATATGTTTGGTGAATAAGTGTGCTGGACGAAATAGCTGAGGGTGGTATCAAACGTTAACCAGAAATGTTCAACTGAGGACATGTCTCTCAAAATGCAATATATTGAAGATCATTTAAAAAAATAACACCATCTTCGATTTTCTTTAAACTCTTCAGAATTAAAGCCAAGCACGTGTTCTAACTTAATCTATAAAAACATGTTGCATTATTTTTGTGAGGTCGGAACTACGAAGCACGAAAAGTGGCCAAATTGACGTATACTGAGTAACCAGAACATTGAGTGAGCATGGAGCAATAGTTGCCATTATCGTTATTTTTAGGTCGTGAATGTCTTCTGTGGATTGACAGATTGTCAGAAATAAAACAGGAACAGTTGGTTTTCGAAGAGAAAATTATTACTACATTTTTTTTTACGCAAATCACAAGAACTTCTACACGGTCCCAGCCACTTAGCATGCCGCGATTATTATCGCGGCATGTTCAGTGTCTTCGCAGGAATCGCTTTCAAAATCTTTCGCGTATGTGAGCCTGCGTACGCCTCATGAAGGAGATGGCTGGAGAGGGTCCACCGCTAGATATTTATCACTTCCCATGGCACGTCGGTAATGTGATAACGCAGACGGTGCGTGTCGGCACAAGCGGTGCTTCTGCAGCCCGACCGCGCTTGCTCCGCTCCCCTCAAAAAAAAAAAAAAAAAAAAAAAAAAAAAAAAAAAAAAAAAAAAGAAAACCATAAAAAACAAACAGCTCAACTCGATTAAGAAAGGTCAAAGTAATAAGAGAACGTCGGCTTTCACTTCCGTTCGTCGTCGACAACCCGGCAGTCCTCTGCTGGTCAACAAACGTGAGTACGCGTGCGCGTATTACACTTCCCTGATATTGATGGCCATGTTGTGGAGCTCAGAGCGAGCGTCCTGCGCTGACTACCGAAAGAGGCATACGAAGAAGATTGCCTACAAGTGGAACTTTCGATGTGTGAAAGATTTGAATGTCGCCTTACTAAGCAAGCGCATGCCAGAAAAAGCCTCATCCATCATAGAAACCGACATTTTGTGCCAGAACTGTTTCAACCGCTTCAAACAGATCGCCGTATAGTCTCCACATGCATCTCAGTCTGACGAAAATTTTGTTCCCGAACAAATTGCTGTCGAAGAGCTAAACGTACTCTTTAAGACAACCGACGTGACACCCCTGAAAATTCCGGCGAAAGTGAAAGCAGATTGCCGAGTGTCTTACACCAAGCTTAAGAAAGCGGAGCTCGAGAGCGCTATTTCCAGGACAATTTCTGCTGTCCTTACAGTAGCGTACGGCACTACAGAGGAACCTGGTCCTTCAGTGGAAACTTGCAACACCTGTCGCGAGTGGCTGCGCAACCTAAAGCACACGTTCGATACCTGCGAATCATACTATGAACGCTACCGCCTCCTGACATTACTCCCTGTGAACCTTTCTCATAAACAGATTCAAGAAATGATTCCATCCGCAACTCGGCACCTCATTCGGAAATCCAGAAAATACAGAGACACCCGTGGAGTGTGGTCCAATCCGGACCTCTACACCAGATTGACGCTGAAGCCAGAAAACATACAGGCAGCAATGAAATACTATACTGACGATGAGCTCAACTCTACCCAACAAAGCCCAAACAAGAAAGATTTCATTGAAATTAGTCCTAAAAAAAAGAGTACGTTTCAAAACGGCTGATGACCAGGTCCATTCGGGAAACATTTCGTCTACTTAAAGTGGCTCAACCTGACACAGGGATCGAGCTCACGAAGTTCCCCTCCTTGAGGCCGAAATGGGTTGTGTGCACAAGGAGCAAGAAACACACAACTGCTTCAGTGATGTTTCTGACTGTCTAAGTTGTCTGACCATGACTTGTGACTATAACTCCCTGTCTATACAATAGGGGTAAATAAACAGTTCCTTCCGAGAGCTCGACTTGACTACAGTTCTATAAATGTGGCGGTTAGTCCTTACGCCAGGACCAAAACTGCGACGCGTGCACTCACGCAAATGAACAAATTTGCACTTTAAGGTAACTCTTTGGTTTTATCTGTCAAGCTGTTGTCTCTCAAGCACAACAAGACATTCAGGACCTAAAAATAATGATAATGGCAAATATTCCTCCATGCTCGCTCAATGTTGTGGTTACTCAGTATACGTCAATTTGGCCACATTTCGTGCTTCATAGCTCCGACCTCACAAAAATAATGCAACATGTTTTACAGATTAAATTAGAACACGTGCTTGGCTTTAATTCTGAAGAGTTTAAAGAAAATCGAAGATGGTGTTATTTTTTAAATGATCTTCAAAATATTGCATTTTGAGAGACATGTCCTCAGTTGAACATTTCTGGTTAACGTTTGATGCCACCCTCAGCTATTTCGTCCAGAACACTTGTTCACCAAACATATGGCAATGTTTCTAAAAACTTTGGGAAGTCTGGCGTTTATACTCGCGATGAAAAAAAAATCTTAAATTTGAGCATTATTGAGTTTTGTGGCGATTTCGCGATTTTTTTTTTCTTAACAAAACAACAACAAAACTGCAAAGTATTAATTTTTTGTTGACACAAACTATCCGTAGTAAATGGAGAAAAAATTTTCAGACCTACAGCTACAATAGTGTTTTTTAACGTCTCATCGAAATCCCATTTTCGCGAAATTCTAAAGAGGCGGTGGCGGCTCAGTGGAGACTTGTGAATTTTTTTTAAAGGTGAAATTTTTTTTCGTGAAACCGAGAGTGGTTTTGTAGTCCTGGGGACTGGGAAAAGAAAATATATTTTTTTCGGCGGAATGAAAGGGGGTCGACGGACATGCACCGACGTTCTTATCTGAACACACCCTATACATTAAATATGTGATTTCCTTGGTGCACACTTGAAATAATGGCTATTGCAGGAATGGGATCAATGTGCTTTTTCAGAAAAATGTGAGAGAGAATGCATCCCTTATAAATTCCAGAAAATGCCCATGGACTAACAGGCAGCAAGGTGGAACTTAAATCACAATTATGTGCAAGTGCAAATGGTGCGGTATGTGTCACTGTACTGTCATGCGGTAAGGAATAGCTTGGACAAATGAAATGCTGTGCAAATGGAACTCTCTCTGAGAGGAAGGGAGGGGGGTGGCAAGGCCACTGCATCATACTGCCCATTGCCAATGGTGCAGCCATGCTTCCCATTTATTGAGATGGCGGTGACCTCCACACATGCAAACCAGCTAAAAAAAAGAAAGAGCAGGAACCAACAACCTAAAAATTAAAAATGCCATGTCATTAAGCGAACAACCGGAAATACTTCCTAAAAAAACGTATAGCTCATCAAACTTGAATGAAATTTCCTGTTTGTCCTTCGCTTTGTCATTCTTGTTTCTATTTAAACATGTAAATTTGCTTAATCATGAATCAGCCGAAAGTATCTTGTACCGTAATTTTGCTAAGCCCTTATGCATTTGCAATGCGTAACACATGATAATAAAGTGCATATACAGAATGATCACAGTATTTTTTGGGTCACTGCTGCGACAGCAAGCATTGACTGTTTGGCCTTTCCACACCAAGTGTACCAGCCATGGCATTTGGATATCGCAGATTTTGGTGATAAATTTTATGCCTATTTGCTGTACTACGTGGAGAATTTGGGTAAAACAACTCCTGCATGAAAAAAAAATTTACTTCCGTGGTGACCTCAAATTTCTCTCAGTTTTGTTAAACTATATGTAACAAAAAATTATTTAAAATCTGCCTTTGTATGCTGATCTGAAAACCGTGCTTGCACCACAATAATGGTGATGTTTAGGTGACTCAATATAAGAATTAAAAAATTTTGGTGTCCCACTGCCAGCTACATAATTTAAAAACAATTTAAATCTTCAAATTTATTGATTCCTTTTTAAATGCACTTGCACTTTCCATGAACATAAATATTTATATGATTTTCACATAAGAGTATGTACTTTTTACAAATATGTTTGTGGGCAAATTATGCATCAAATATTTTTGAAGAATTCTGAAGCAGGAGTAAATATGTGATTTACAGCATTTCTCACCATACTTTCTGTACTCATGGCGTCCAAGTAAAAATATTTTGTATGTGACATTTCATAGAAAATTTCATTGTTAGGAAATGAAGAACGTCACATGAAATCATTTTTTTTTGTGTTTTTAGAAATAAATTAATGTTTGAGATTGGCCCTCAACATTTTGTTGTGTTGTAACTTCATCACACAGCAGTCGCTCTTGCAACTGACACTTGCACCAGGTGGTCACAAGATGAGAGGTGTATGTCAATGTCTGGTGGGAGCTCGAAAGTGTTGTTGCCTTGCGGTATTGATTAGAAGTACTGAATTTGTGTAACAAATGTTAGCATGCTTGGCAGGCCCGATGAACACTATAGACGCTAGAAAGCAGCCACAGGTATTGTTGGCACATAGTGCTACAGGGAGTCAGCAGAACTAGTAAGTATGTGTATAAATATAAAGGGTGCCCCTGCTACCTCTAGCGAGAGTTTAAAAAAAATGCTGACGCACTCTATGACTATGTGACCAAGTACATGTTCCTGACTATTGTGTGGAGTATGTCACACTATCTATTAAAGTACGGCACACTTTAGGGGGGGCAGGCTGTCGTATGCTGACATCGTCGCTTGGCGTAACGCAGGCAAAACCACATAAAGCATTGCCAGCTGTAGCCTGCGCTCACGCCAAAGGGAAGTCTTCTTCCTCTTGTTCTTCAAGAGCCTTGATGATGATTTTAACGCAGGCAAAACCACGCATAGCAGAGCCATCTGTAGCATATTGAGCGAGTACCCGCGCCAAAGCAAGTCTCCTTCCTCTTGTTCTTAGAGCGCCTTGATTATGATATTAAGTGCGGAGCACTTTAAATAAAGCTATGTAGTATAAAATTTGAAAAAAGAAAAGAAGCAAGCAAGAAACAAAGGGAGAGAGAGAGAGAAAGAAAAAAAGTAGGAAGAAAAATAGAAATAAGTAGAAATAAAGAGAAAAAAAACTGGAAAATACAAAGCGAAAAACAGAGAACCGAAGAAAAACAAAGCAGGCTGCCCAGCTCCGCACCTCCTTCAGGCATGGCACCCCCTAGGGGTAAGCTGCCTTAATTATTGTCCTTCTTAATTGCCTAATTATGCATGTTTACCCAACTTTTCAAAAACAAACCTAGGCAAAAAATTTCAATGGTAAAGTTGTAGATCTGTTTGCAAAACATCCGTAAACAGTTTATAACTTTCTATGTATTAAATAATAATATTTTTCTACTTACTACAGACGCCCCACGAAATACAAAAGAATTCCACCAGACATGCCGGTTGCGTGCCGTGATTGCATTGCTCCTTAACGTGATTGCAGTGGCCTTTGCTGCAGCGGTTCATGACAGCAATAAACAGACACAGCGGTTATTGCTTGTGTTGCCGCTAGCAAAACGTGCGTTATCGCACTGCCACCACCATTGTTGAGGCAGCCTACCCAGCTGAATGCGACGGTCGTTTTCACGTGGAACATAAAGGAGCACTGCAGTACGGCGCGCAAGTGAGCATGTCACGTTGTATGTTTTTTGTATTTTGCGGGCATCTCTATTAAGCAGAAAAACACTGATATTTAATACATAGGAAGTTGAAAACTGTCTAATTGAACATTTTGCCAACCAATCTCCAACTTTCTCATGGGAATTCTTGCCCAGCTTGGTTGCTTCAAAGGTAAGCTAATTAAAAATGCCTAATGAAGCAAATTAGATGAAACAAAAAATAGTGTGACATAATCCAGGCAGTAGACAGCAACCTGCATTTGATCACATTGTCATAGAGTGCGTCAGCAAATCTTTTAACTCTGGCTAGAGGTAGCCAGGGCACCCTGTATAAAACATTATTGTGCATTGTATATAGTAAAAGCTTTTTAACTCTGATTTCACAGGTTTGGAAAAATTGTCCGAATTAACCGAATTCCGAACTATCGAAAGCATCAAGAAACATTAAGAAACTATGACATCAGCCTACTTCAATTTTCTTGGTGAATACATAAATGCTCTACAGCCGCGCCACGTCTGTGTAGAGCACGTGAGCAGCCGGTTTTTGCTCTGTGGGGCGACACCTTGAAGCAGTTTCGGGCTGTGACGTGTGGTCAGCCTGACCACTGGGCTGCGCATGCTCCTGACACATTGTCAGGAGCATGCGCAGCAGCCCAGTGGTCAGGCTTGACCACGTCACAGCCCGAAACTGCTTCAAGGTGTCGCCCCCACAGAGCAAAAACTGGCTGCTCGCGCGCTCTACACAGACGTGGCCGCGGCTGTACTCATTTTATATAAGAGCAGCGTAAAAGCTGTAATTTTCGTTATCCTGCAACTTTTTTCACAATATTACCATAGTGCAAGACCACTATGTCTTAATTAGCCCAAAACGATGTGACATCCCTACCTTATTACGTACTGCCACCACCTCCGCCAGCTTGACAATACACGTGACGATACTTCTTTTCGGTGGTAAAGAAAAGAAATGTGCCACAGCTGCTGAAGCCTTGGTCGCCAACAATGCTATTGCGGATGGCGACCATAGGCGCTACACACAGGGAGGGGGCAGGAGGGAGCTCCCCCCCCTCCCGCCCTAGTTGCCTAAGAGGGGGGCGCTCCCTTTGGCACAATGTGCCAACAATACCTGTGGCTGCTCTCTAGCGTCTATAGCATTAATCGGGCCTGCCAAGCATGCTAACATTTGTTACACAAATTCAGTCATTGTATGCCCCATACAATGACTTAAAGGGACACTAAAGAGCAAAACGATTTTTCGCGTATTGGTAAAGTACAATTTCACAATCCCTAAAAAACCACTCTTACCGCAACACAAAGCTTGGTAAGCGAGAAAACGCGCAAAGAAAAAAAAAACGCGGGTGGAGATGCCACCTTGATTCCCGCACCAAACATTGAACGCCATAGATTTTGGAAGCCGTTTACTGGGTTTTACGTAGCTTCTAATCGATAAAAATGAAGTACAGGGGTGGTCAAGAGTTCCCAGGCCACTATCCCATGTATTCCTATGGGAGCGTAGCCTGGGAACTTTGACCCCCCCTGTAAATTGTCATCTGTGGGTGCCATAGACCTAGAATACGAGGAAGTTTCAGAAAATTTCATCAAGCCAATGTCACGAAAATATGTGAAAAATACATTTTAAAATTTTCGACGTCACGTGCAGATTTCGGCGCGAAATTTAAAAAATGAAACTTCCACCTAGACTTTCTCCGCTAATAATGAACTTATGACAGGGAAACATATTGCATTACAGTTCTCAGAGTGCAGTTTGTCAATCTAAACCAAGTCATTGTTTCTCTTTAGTGTCCCTTTAATAGGGAGGGGGGGTGCTGCAAGCGAATTCTTTGCCCCCCTGAACCCCTGCTTGAAACGCCCTATGATAGGCAACCACGCCTTTTTAACCGCCCCGAGCCCAACTAGGTGTCACACGGTGGTGAATGCAATAGGGCATGAAGCGTTCTGGCTTTCCTGCCTTCACTGTGCGGTTCTAATGATGAAGATGGCAAAATGCGGACTGCACAATCCCATTTCGGTTAGCCGTGTACGTCATTTTTTGCTCTTTTGCACCACACATTTGCATCACACCGAGCTGTGTGTGCTCCCCGGGATCGTCCGAATTAACCAGGTTGCGGCCAAATATGACCGAATTAACGGAGAGTTTCACACCATTAAACAATGCATATGCTGGCTGGGACCGATGAACACATCCGAATTATCTGAACTGATGAGGGTTAAAATTAATGAACTCTCACCGTGTACATTTTTCTTGGCATTCTAGTTGAGAAGATGGCCCAGTAGCATGATGTGCCAACAATACCTGTTACTGTTCTCTGGGATTGTATTTTGTCATTGGGCACGCCAAGCATGGCCACATTTGTGTGACGCAAATCCAGTACTTGCAACCATGAAATAAAGGCTTACAAGACTTTTGAGTTCCCACCAGCAGCCAACAAACACTTTGCACCTTCAATGCCTGTGGCAAGTTCATTAGGGTGGCTTGTTGGGCAAGTTGGTACATAGTCTTGGTGGGAATACTAGCAGAACCAAAAGAAAGCAGAAAGGGAACCTTGAGACAAGAAAAAGAGACAGGGACAGGAAGAATGCAGCATTCTTCCTATCCCCTGTCTCTTTTTTCTCTTGTCTCGGTTCCTTCTGCTTTCTTTTGGTTCCGCTAGTATTCCCACCAAGATTGTGGCAAGTGTCAGCTGCCAAATGACAGTTCTGTGCAGCCAAATTGCGATACTGCAAAATGTTGGGTGCGTTCTTTGGGCATGGAAATATCAAAAGTTATTTTCCTGTTAAAAAGAAAATATGATTTGAAGTGAATTTCTTTCATTTCTTAACAATGAATAGTTCTAAGAAATACCACATACAAAATATTTTGCTTGGGTCCCATCAACAAAAGAAATGTTGTAAAAAAACTAAATTCTATAATTTTATTGTTTCACATTTTTTTTTCTTCAAGATTTGAAGTATTATTGGCCCACAAACCTAATTGTATGAAGATATGTACACTTATGTGAAAGTCCCACAAATATTTCAGTTGGTCACGAGTGTGTTTAATAAAAAAATTGTGAACTTTGACCATTTTTCTTGTTTTTGAAAATATGTAGCTGGCAGTGAAACAAAATTCAGAATTCTTATATCAGGACGTCTAAACTGAACCCCTACAGTGGCGCAAGCTCAGTTTTTCAGATCAAGCATACAAAGACGGTTTTTATAGAAACTTTCTCGATTACACATAGCTTAAAGGGATTACCTGCTAAACTGAAACAATGACTTGGTTCAGATTGACAAACTGCACTCTGAGAACTAACGTCGTATGTTTCACTATCATAATTCATTATTAGCAGAGAAAATCAAGGTTGAAGTTTTATTTTTAAATTTGGCGCCGATATCTGCACGCATGAGTCAGAAATTCCAAATGTATTTTTCGTATTTTCACGACATTGGCTCGATGAAATTTTCTGAAACTTCGCGTTATGCTAGGTCTATGTCACCCACAGATGACAATGCACCTCATTTTTATCGATTAGAAGCTACGTAGGACTCACTAGATGCCTTCCAGAATCTATGACGTCACGTTGTTTAGGCACGGGAAGATGTCAAGGTGGCGCCTCCACCCGCATTTTCTTATATAGTGCGCGTGTTTTCTCGCTTACCAAGCGTTGTGTCGCGGTAGTAAGAGTGAAATTGTTTTCGGGATTGTGAAATTGTACTTAATACGCAAAAAATTGTTTTTGCCCTTTAGTGTCTCCCTTTAATAAAAGTGTGCAAAATGCAAGAGGGCATGAAGGAAATAAAAAATTGTTTTCACGACGCAGAAATAATTCACCAGAATGCTCCACGTGCTACTGCAAAAGGGCAAAAAATTTTATCAGAAAAATCTGGGAAGTACCAGCCCCACAGCGGGAGCTCTTGGCCTAGAATGACGCTGATGGTTTACGCTTGCTGAGCCAATATATAGTGCGCATAGCACTGAACATTCCTGAGTTAGTGGGTATGTGCTTGCATAATCAAGAGCTCGACAAAAATCCGTGAAGCGAGACAATGGCTGATTAGTGAATGACTGTCGCTCAGCAGGTCCAAGAATACCTTACCATAAAATCCTAAGCAAGCACCCTTCCCCTCTTCGGGATACTTGAAATAATTGTCACTGACCGAGTAACCCCCACACCCCAACCTCCCCGCCATTTCTTTTCAGCCTGTTTTCTGCAACACAGTCTTGCAGCAGCGATTCCTAGAAACTCAAGTTCTGAGAGACCTTTGATATGTTCATAATTCCTTAGTATTTTTACATAGTTGTGCCGTGCAGGGGTTACATTCTGTTGTCACAAATTGTCGAGACACTTCAAGATAGTATTTCCCCCCCCTTGTCATAAGACATGAACTTAACGGCAGGATTCCCCTCCTGTTCAGGAAATACAGTAAACTCA
>JALIZH010029926.1:0-10794 GCA_030522465.1 Rhipicephalus appendiculatus
AGCGGGGACAAAGGACATCCCTGTCTCAGCCCCTTGCTAATGTCAACGCTGTCCTCGCTGCTTATTCCTTCCCATTCTACACAAACTGTATTTTCTCGGTATATTTCCCTCGAAAGCTGTATACAGTCGTCACCTATGCCCACTTCCTTCAATATATCTCACAAAATTTCCTGATTAACGTTGTCATACGCCCCGGTGATGTCTAGATAAGCTACGTATAAGGGCCTGTTTTCTATTTTTGATATTTCTATACACTGTGTAAGAACAAACAGGTTATCGTCTAACCGCCTGTCGATTCGGAATCCATTCTGGAGTTCTCCCAAAATATCATTTTGCTCTACCCACGTTTCTATTTTTAATTTTACTGCCTGCATCGCCAACCGGTATAGCACCGATGTAATGGTTAGCGGTCTATACGAGCGAATGTTATCCTTTTCTCCCCTGCCTTTATAGATTAAGTTCATTCTACTTTTTCGCCAACTGTCTGGTATTTCCCTCTCCTGTAAGCACTTTTCTACGGCTCTCAGCAGTGCTTCTTTAGTGCTATGTCCTAGTTAGTTAAAGAGGCTGACGGGAACCCCATCTAAGCCGGGGTAGTGCGCTTAGGAATTTTTTCCTTCGGCCTTCTTCCAATTGAAATTCTCAAGTACTACATCTTCCTCGGTTGTACTCTTCTGCATACTTTTACTCACCGGGGGAATCCCCTGGGCGATCTTTTTTAAACGAATCGGCTGTTACCTTTCGGATGTAACCTAGCGCTTTATACCCTTCCAATTGATTTCCTCCTTCATCTACCATATGTTGTTGCATTGTGACAGACTTCCTACCTAGCGCTTTTAGGTGGCTCCAAAATATCCTAGGTGCGGCCTTCTTCTTTTCGCGAATCTCTGTCATCCAGCGTTCACTTTCGCCATTAATTTTTGCCTCGACTAATTTCTGCACAATGGATTTTTGCTCTAAATATATTTCCCATACTTGGTTGACTTCATCCTGTGGCCGCTTCTCCTTTTTTGCGTGTCTGCGCTGCCGTGATGCCTCACGTCGCGTCTCGATCGCATCCCGGATCTCTTTGTTCCACCAACTTTTTGGCTTTCTCTTTCCTTTCCAAGAAATAGTTTTCTTCTCTTTTTCTATTTCTTTCGTGATTACATGTAGCAGCTCACTATACTTCCAGTCTTTGCCTGGCAGTTTGTCTACTTCTTCCTCGACTCTTGCGGCTATATTTGTTATTTGTTTCTCATTTAAATACGAGCTGCCAATGTTTGATTCTAGGTTCTTATTTTAAGTTTTATATCCCATTTGTAATGTTATGCGTTTATGATCACTACCCAAGCTGTTAATGCCTTCCTCGTCTATTCTCATCTCTCTAAGTTTGTCATAGATTCCTTCTGTCATGAGACAATAATCAATGCTCGATTGCCTCTTTCCGACTTCCCACGTGATCTGTCCGTCACACTTAGGACCCGCGTTAACTATTTCAAGACTATGTTGCTCGCAGAGATCTAGCAATAGCAGTTCGGCGTCTTTCGGTTCCCCGCCCCCCCTGGCGGGCGATATGAAGTAAAATCCTGGATGCATCGTATTCACGTGATGGGCTAGCGCTACACTTTCGCGCCGCACATGGTCGCCCATCCGCCAAGTTCTGCATGATGTGCTGCGTGCGTGCGCCTGTTGAATGCCGTGGAACGTTTACAGAAGGAACGCCGTTCCCCTCTACCGTTCCTGCTTAAACGTAACGAGTTACCGTTACAGTTCCACCGATCCTGAATGGAACGGTGGCGTTCCTCCGTTCCTGCCAAAAGGAACTAGTTCCAGGAACGTCGTTCCTTGGAACGCCGTTCCGTACAACACTGGCCACAGGTCCACTAAAAATGGAGGCAGCAGTTAGTCAAACGAATAGCCAACGACGTCAGTAGAGTTGAAACACCCTTCGCGACATGCCGAAGGGAACTGACACCAGGCACGTAGGGCTGAAGAGCAATCACCTTAGGGTAAGTTGCATTCCAACGCAGTTTTCCGACGACGCTAGTGGAGCAGAAACACACTTCCCTACATGCCCGGTTTCAGGCTTGGCACCACTACTCCTTCATCGAAGAGGTCGCTCTCAATACACTGCATCCTTCGCCCCTCCCCATGTTTCACATTAGTGGAGCTAAAACGCACTTCCCTCCATGATTCACCTCTCACCAGTCGTTCTTCGGGTTTTAATGAGCAAGCTTAATTTCCCGGCTTTTCTACCTTCTTATCGGTTTATTATCTTCCCTAATCTTCTGTTTGTAATGCTTTTATTTTTTTCAGATATGTTGCACATCAGCAATATTCAACAATAATTTTTTAGCGACCATACACTTATCACTTATTACATTCTTGATCTACGTTATATTGCATCTTGCCTTATCCACGTATATATTGTGGCTTTAATAGTTTATTTCAGATATTGCTTCTCCTGGAGTTTTATGTGCAATTAGATACATGCAATTTCATGTAGGCCACCTAAATACATAGCTACTTCGATCCCGCTATGAGGGGTCGACTTTTCTGTGAAATGTTTATTGCTTTGGCGCATAGCTGGCTGTAACAGGATATGAATAGAAACAAGACATATTTCAGGACAATATGGTAGGCTGAAGACACCAGAAGTTCTTTAACACAAGGTGTCCCCTGGAGAGATCATTTCGACAATTGCTCTTGTCTTCTTCAATGTGGCTGTTGCATTGAAGAAGGGAAGACCCATTGTCGAAACGTTTGTTCCAGCGACACGCTGCGTTCCGAATATTCATGTGTTCAAGCATGCAAATAGACATTACAATACATCACCTAATAATCCATATAAAACGGTAATTATTGATAGTTTTTATTAAGGAACATTGTTTTATATGGAACTCCTAATACAAGTGCGCTCATAAACTGTAGTAGTGCAGTCTCTTAGCTTCAACTCACGGGTATATACTGACACTGCGATAAAACTTAAGTCTTACCTCGCTAAAAAGTTTTTTGAAGTCTTCGAATGTTGGACTATTATTTGCTCCAGACCTTTCGCCTTCTGATGTGTCTTCTCGTTTTACTGTTGAATCAAACACGACTTCTGCGTTTAGAGTGACGCCTTCTCCGATGAGAACCTTTAACCAGGGATTTCCCTGAAAGTTGAGCAAATTCATGAAAGATAATCAGCAAACATCTTGGTTCTTCCAAAATATCACATACCCATGTCAGCTTCCTTAATACGAAGAACAAGTTGACTCGACAAGTGGGCTTAATTTATCTCACTCAACCCACAGTGTTCGAGCTTACCTACCATAGTCGCTAAAATGCTGGTACAATTACGAACTAATTGCGAAGCCGCTATTTAAGCATTTGTGCGGCGTTGGCTTGATTTTGCTGTGGCCCTAGGGTAGAAACTGTTGTCTATAGCTATGTTCATGTTAAATGAGAAAATACCTAGTAATATGTACTCTAACGTTATAGAACACACCGTTCCGTTTACAGCCCAATGTTCCGTTTTATGCTCATAGCAGAATCATTATACTAGAAATATTCTATTGTAAGTACCTCTCATATTGAGTACCACCACTGACATCGAGTGGCAATGCATATGCTGTTTAGAGACAGGAAGATGTGCTCATATAATGGGCCTCAGCAAAGAAGGTTGTTTATCACCAATCACAGTTAACATAGAATATTACGGTCATGCAGTATCAGCACATATAACGCCCCTATAGCGAGGCGAAAGACCACTGTGTCGCCTAAGTCAACGCGGTAGGCAGTGTGCTTCTTCAAAACACACATAAATTATCTGCTTGGTCTAATCGGTTATTTTTTGTAATAACATAAATTACTGTCTTTCGGAGAAGGCCAAGTACTTTTACGAATATGTGAACTCGTGTTAGTTTTTCGATACCTTGACATAAAAATACATCTCTTAGTCCCTTTCCGCCACAGTGTCTGCCCTGCATAAGGTTGACTTACAGATCAGTCTTCATAAGACATTTTGATGCACTAGTTCATGCATACCGGCAAAAAATTACTGAGTGCAAGGAAGTGATACATATACTGGAACACATTTCTATTTTAGGGACGCTGATGCTCCCAAAAGGCATTCGTTACGTAGAGCATAAGGTTGTGAATGATGGTGCAGTTCATTATTATGTTGCAGTGGATTAAGAAAAACTACACATTTTTTTATCGCAGATCTGTTTTTCTGAGCATTATCTTGCGTTAATGCACAACAGTAGCTTGTCAACTAGGATGTATACAAGGGTCGGTTGGGCCTCAAGAGTAGACTTGAGAACTCGCGAATTGGCGGGCTGCCCGGAAAAAAATTTGAGATGCTGCACTGGCTTTGAGACATGGCAAATTCCATTGATAGAGGCTGGCAATACGGGCCCCATAATTCTGCCGTCAGCGACGTCGCGAGTTGCAGCACATTGGCTGTTCTGCGCGTTTGGGCAACCCTTTGCGCACTTAAAGGCTCGCGAACCGGAGGCGCGCCCATATGCTTGACGTAGCACAAAAAAATTCTCATTTCCCTCTTGGGAACACTCAGTGGATTTGCGACGAAAAGTATAAAAATAGCGATATACTACAAAGTACCGCGATATAATCGATCCATCGCAAAACTATTTCACTACTGAGAAATGTTTTTCAAATGTAACTCGATACAGAAGTACAGACACTCGAAAGTATCGTCAAGACACTATCGGGATGCTGCCCAGCCCTGTTCTTTATGTATACCAACGTGCGCAGATGCGCTCAATAAAAAAAATCAAGACCATATGATAACAGATTTGCTTTATCATATGTGTGTCGAGCTTTAATAATTCATTCGACTACAAAGTGACGGAGGGTTCGCTAACGCCCCCGACCCCCGCTTCTTAATGACAGACCCTTTCATTAACAAGCAGTTTTGTTAATTGTGGCTTTTGCCAAGAATCTTTGCCTCGCGAAACAATGCCTCACAGCCACCAAAGTTCACGTGATCTGCTAAGTGCACCAATCAAAGTGCATGATTGGGCCAGTTGGTAATACATGATCGATGTACACTGCGCGGTAGAGAACACGGGAGGCGTAAACAAGCGCAGATAATCAACTTAAGCTATATATATATATATATATATATATATATATATATATATATATATATATATATATATATATATATATATATATATATATATATATATATGACAAACGCACATACGTAACACACATATAACTAAAACAGAAACGATAAAAGGTCGCTATTAACAAACAATAAAAACAAAGCTTTTTGTACACTCGATGCACGAGGAAAAGAGTAGAATCAGTGGCCCAGCACACATGGGTTCCCGTATAGATACGTAAAAATTGGTGTGTGCCCTGCATAGGAAGTTCACGTGTAAAGAACAGTCCCTACCCATACAGGTTAGAAAGCTCTAAAATTAGGTCCGCCGAGTTCCAGTATAATCACCCGGCATGTTGTCTTAGCGTTACTAAAAAATATCGTCGACAATTCTAAAAAAAAAGTAAAAGCAGCTGCGCACAAATGGTGCCAAGCCTGTAGGAAGAGCGGACCTGAAGGGCCTGCCTTGTTTGTACTCATTTTTTTTTATTTTTCCCATTTCTCTCTGTTTCTCTGTTTTTATCACTGTTTCGTTCAATTTCTTTCTTTCTTTCTCTCACCATCTATTTCTTTCTCTCTCGCGCTCGTTTTGTCTTTTTTCTTACTTTCAGTCTATTTCTTGCTTCCTCTTTCGTTCTAGCTTTTTTTTCTCTTTTTCTTTGTTTCCTTCTGTCTCGCTCGTTGTTTATTAATATTTCTCTCTTTTGGTGTTGCCCTCTGTTTTTTTTCCCTGTTTTTGATTCTGCATGCTTCAATTTATTTCTCTATCTCTCTCTCGCTGTCTATTTCTTTCTGCCTCTTTTTATAATTTTATGTCTTTATTTTCTTCATTTCTCTCTACTTCTCTCTTTCTTTCCATCTCTGTCGTTCTCTCTCTCTGTTTCTTCCTCTCTCTTTGAACACCTTTTTTTTTTGCGCATCCCAATTACTGCATCGCACGCCAGGCATATTTGCGCACTCGTTCTGAGTCATACGGAAGCTGAAAAAGAGAACGAAGACGAGTTATTGTGCTTATGATGGTGATAGTTGTTTACATGACCAACGGAGTTTATCCGCGCAAAAAATTTTGAATTCGCTTTTGCTCGGTAGTGGGGCTTCCCATTTCCTGTGGCGCATACCCGACCGAGTTTTTTTTTTTTTATTCGGCGGACAAGGGATGACTGGTTAAATAGCTTGGCTGTTAACAGGTGCAAAACCTCGACGTTCATTAAAGACATGACACAAGGCGCGGACGACCTAGAAGAGCAAAATGCCGCATAGAAATGGCGCAACGCAGGAGCCAATGCAGACTCCTTCCCTCTGCAAAAGGAGTTGCTCGTCAAATGAAATAAAAGTAGAATGTGAATAGGCCTCTAATAATGTTAGAAAATTAGCACAGCTAATACCCGCGCATTCAGGAAATAGCTATCTGAGTTTTCATCTGTGCATAATTTGACAGGTGCTGGTACTTCGTCCTGAGGTACTGAATAATAGTTTCTCGGCTTCGACGAAAGAAGCGTATCTAATATCAGTTTTATTCCTGAAAAACATGACCAATTCATGAGATTTGCGAAGAATGATTGGATCTGGCATGTTAATGAAAATTCATGGAGTTAAACGTCCCAAAAGCAACATATCATTATGAAGGACGCCGTAGTGGGGGGCTCCGGAAATTTCGCCGGCCTGGGGCTCGTTAACGTGCACCTAAATCTAAGTACACGGGCCTCAAACGTTTTGGCCTCCATAGAAAATGCGTCCGGGCGACCTTCGGGTCAGCAGTCGAGCACCTTATACTCTAGACCACCGTGGTGGGTGGACCTGACATGGTCAATTAATTTAATTGTTTTCACAAAAACGTACTAACAGAGGGCTCCCATGAATTCCTCTCGCTGACAAATGACCGAGACGGAATGCTCATGGTTTGCGTACCCAGCCAGCCAAAGGCACGCAGACACACTCTGGGAAAAGACGAGTGGGGCAACGCCCTTCGAAGAGCGCCTTTTGGCCCGTTGCGACATCTTGCGGGTGATAGCGAACAAGCCGCTGCCACACTGAAGCATATCGGAAATGTGCCTACTGCCAACGGTAAATGGTGTATACAGGATGTTTAAAAAAATCTGTCGAAGTCCTCAAAAATCAGCAAATGCGATCTTTGCTCGCTATCTTCACAAGTGCTGTTTATGTTGCACAGGAGTATGTTAAGGTGGTTAACTCATCGTTTGGGAGTAATTACGACAGCTAATTTAATTAGCTCCTTAATAGCTTAATAGTAAAGTAAGGTGGTTATGTCAACTAGGAGAATTGAACATCTTCATGCGAAGAAGCCATCGCAGCTTCGAGGTATAAAAAAGCGGCCTGAAGTAATTGGTGTGGAGTAAGGAAATTCAACCAAGTTCAATGGCGGAACCGAAACCGAAGCCCCGATGAGCGCAGCAAGCTGACGACCACGGTGTTAGCATGCTGACGACCAAAATGACGTCACTGCTCAAGACAACTATTACAGAGATGTCCTTCTTCAACGTTTGTTAACACATGTGCCCATGCATGCTATAATTGGAAGCACAGCCCGCAGACCCACACAACGAAGTCGCTTCATAGTTGATATAACGACTCGCACTCATTTTGAATGCTGAGCTTGGTTGAATTTCAGTACTACGGAATCATAAGTATATAGGCCGCCTTTTCGACATCTCCAAGCGCAACTGGTTTCTTCGCATGAAGGACTTCAATTCTCCCATTTAGCATAACCGCCTAACTCCGCTAATTGAAAAGTTCATTTATTTAACTTTCTTAAGTGCTGTCACATAAGACGTTTTCAGCTTTTTTTTAAGACACCGGTGGATGCAGAAAAAGTAATTCTGAAGAAAACAAAGGTCGCGTTTTCCTGATTTCTGAAAATTCTGAACACATTTCATGAGGTACCGGGTACAATAACTTGCTGTTGCTGTGTTGCAGAATGTATGCCTTTCTAACCCAATCGTTTAACACGTCGTGCAACGGAGCAAGGGATCGCAGGTACAAATCCGCCGTCACGTGCATCGGAAAATATTTCTTCTGAAGTACTTTTCTTTCATATTTTTATAAATTATATGTAATAACTATACATATGCGAAACGGCACTGTGGTGCCCACGGCAACGGCCAAGACTCCCGGAGATTTTCATTATAATTGCTATCGCAATAATAACGTTGATCTATTTATCGTTGACAGTATTATGTGTCGCGTCATTTTTCTCAATTTCCAGTTGAATTATTATTTTTATTTTTGTTTTCTTATAGCTAAATTTTTTTCTATGTTGATAAACAACAATCTGCGACACGAAATAATGAGATTGAAAGATGGTGTCTCGTGTTTTTAATTTTATATTCCAAAACCGCCATCATACTGAAGAGGGTGAATCGGCAGCAATATAATTATAACATTATAGTAGCCAGAAATCTAACACTCCACATAATAATCTGAATCAATAGCCAGGCGTACAATTTTCAAATGTATACGCCGACACCTAGGCCCTCATGAGTTACGAATGCGAAATCATTAATGTAGAATGAACGCCGGAATCAGCAAGCGGCAGCCGCCTGCATGGTCTGCCCTTTGCCACCAACGTTCTGTGCGTTGAGAGACCGAGGAGGCAGCAGCGGTAGTCAATACCGTCTGCATAAGCGTAGCCCTTTATTTATAATGGAGCGGCTGCGCCGTCTCTGCCAGCCCGCGCAGCCACCTTTGCGAAAATTGTTCGTGGTTCGTACCATTCCAGTGTCTCGTCACTATGTCTGCCAAAACTGTTGAAGCCGTCACGTGACTCACTGTGTGTTCAAGTGACTTTTGACGTTGGATCTTTCGCATTATGGGCAATTTTTAAGGAAGTAGACGTGTAAGACAAATTACAGAGTATTTTTCGGAGAAAAAGTGTAATTAAATGTAAAGAATTATAAATTATTTTGCAGCCAGTCATACTTAATTCTTCATATTCAGACTTAAACGACCCATTCAAATTTCGTGCGATAATTGTGTGATGGCAACCAGCATACCTAAAATGGCAAACAATTTTTGAAACGTCTGCTGAAACACCCCACGCGATAACATGATAAACATGGTACTGTCTCCTCCAAAACGATCGTGTGGATAAAATATTTCAATCGGAAGTCGTATACAGCAACTTTAAGTAATAAGAATGTTCTTTTCTGGTGTGCCACACTTAAAGCAGTTGTTTAAGATATACTTCAGAAATGAATTCACAATAAGTATCAGGCATAAATATATTCTTAATTATATTGTCACGTGGTCGTGACGTCGACGAAGGCAACAGTCGGCGAGTCGAAGAAGAAACTCTTTATTTTGGCCGAACTTGTGGCCGGGAAACTGAAGGTCACACTACAGCAATACATGCTGGCACTGAGAGCGGCGAACAGAGCGTCGGCCGTCGATAATCTGATCATCGCTGGAAAGCTGTTACGCAACAGCTTTTATACATCACGCGTCAAACATTCTAGCCTTATCACTGGTCGTCGCGCAAGCTCTGGAATAAGCTAGAGTGTTCGCGTCTTGCGCACAATCTTAACACAACGATCTACAATAATCGTGAAGCTTCTAGAACAATCAGCCGCGGTTTGCACTGAGCATGCGGACAGTCTTTGTGGGCGAAAACCGAGTACAACAAAAAATGAAAATAAGAAACGCGCGTGGCAATATGCATACCATGAGAAATTTATGATTAGCCAGTCAGATACACACGATACACAGAATTGAGCTACGTGAACGCTATGCAGGTTCTTTAAGCGAAAACTTCCTATTTGAAGAAGCACTCTCTTGCTAAAAACACTCACTGAGCCCCCCCACCATGGCAAGCCCACTTCGGTGGCGTTACCAAGTGAACTCGTAGCAAATTCTGTGCGCTTACAGTAAATGTTCGTCCTTCCGATCCCGACTGATACAAACTTTCCTCATGTTTGTTGTCAGTTCAAAAATCCTATGTGGGCGAATTTCTCGCTCTTCCCATAATTCACCACACTACTTATCTCAAGTCTAATGTGTTGTAACAGGTTCAATTGTCCATTCTTTATATACACGAACGCGTTTAAAAAAACTTACTTCGCTGTGAAGAGGTGCTCACAATCGAAGCAACGAGGCACAAGGTGAAGACGATTAAATTGGCTGGACACATAGTCAGAAACACAAACGGACTTCTACACCAAAAGCACCTCTGACTTTTTATATACATTTTCGATGGTTTCAGAAACACCTCACTTTTTTACTTGCTTTGACATTTAATCTATTTTTTGACTCATTGGCGAATGCCACGAACAAGTTCGCTTCTTCAATTCTTGACCGCTAGCGAAATATTCAGTCATTGTTTCCGCAAAGTTTTGACGCACGAAGATCGTTTTGGCAAACAAAGGAGCTTGTGCCTGTCATTTTAGTCTTCAGCAGTAAGAACAGCTACAAAAAATTCGTCTTCTTTGTATAACAGAAATGACTTTAATTTAATATAGAATAATCAATACACTTGTCTGCGCTGTACATGGGTCACGTAAAAGTCATGCCCAGCAGAAACTAGAGGCCTGCCGACATATCATACAAGTGTTGGCAATCTCTATACGCGGAAATCCAAAAAGGCAGAAGTCCAATGGAAAATAAAAGCTTTGAGAGATTTATGGACTGCCCACGCCATGACACACCGAGACGCCGTCTTAAATCGGAACTATTGGCATTATACC
>JALIZH010029927.1:0-10143 GCA_030522465.1 Rhipicephalus appendiculatus
CGGCGGCGGAGTCGGCGCTCCTCTCTTATCTTACTCCGTGGACTCGGGACGGGGGATGGGGGACGCGGGACGGACAGAGCCCCGAACATAAGATGCTTCGCATCTAAAACTGGGGAGGCGCAAAGCACGCAGCGATGGAGCGGTGTTTCCTACTGGAACATGCCAATCGCTGCTAATGTGCAATGAGAGACAGAAGACTCCGACTGGACACAGAGACCCGCAGTCCGCTTTTAGTTAACGCGCACGCTGCGAATTTTTATTGTTCAACAACGCACAGGAGAAATCTCCCACCGGCAACACCTTGCAGGTCAAGATCCAGTGCCATATATACGGGGTGGCCAGTGAACGGTTGTGCAGCGCGAGCAGTCGGTTTGAGGGGCGAAGCTCCCTTAATGCGGCACCCGTTCGTCCCTCGTCGTAGTGCGTAACCAGTCTTACGCTTTGACCTCCAAGGTGGTGCCGGTGGGAGATTTCTCCTGTGCGTTGTTGAACAATAAAAAATTCGCAGCGTGCGCGTTAACTAAAAGCCGAATTCTTCTGTCTAATATAATAATATCTGGGGTTTTACGTCCCAAAACCACCATATGATTATGAGAGACGCCGTAGTGGAGGGCTCCGGAAATTTTGACCATCTGGTGTTCTTTAACGTGCACTGACATCGCACAGCACACGGGCCTCTACCATTTCGCCTCCATCGAAATGCGACCGCCGCGGCCGGGATCGAACCCGCGACCTTTGGGTTAGCAGCCGAGCACCGTAGCCACTGTTCCACCGAAGCGGACGAATTCTTCTGCCTCTCATTCCCCATTAGCAGCCATTGGCATTTCTCCTGTGCGTGATTAAACAATAAAAATTTTGTTCAAAACGCCGTTGATTGATGAAATAAACCAACGAAAGACGCCAGATGTTTTCTAAAAGCAAAACGAAAAGACGCCAGCTGCTTAACGAAAGACGCAAGGTGGTTTCTAAAGCAATGGTTTTATAATCAAAACCATATCGCGATACAGGTTTGTAGTTGACGATGCTCGTTGCCGTCGGTGTGTGCTCGTATGGATAAGGATGCCGCTGCAACCAGTGCAAGAACCACTTAGCTTACATTTCACCGACCACAAAGCGGTCATAATGGAAGGACAACGGAAACCAGCAATAAATGTTTGATAAAACATTTAATCAATCGTTTCACGTCATTTTTATCGGGCGAATTAACGGAAGAAATTTCACGGTTTAACCGATGATTACTTCCAGGAGCTTCGCCCAATCTCATCATCATTCACCTCGTGGATCTGCCGTCAATTTTTTTTCAACCAAGAAACTCGCTAGCAGACGCTGCATGCGTCGGCGTCGCGAGGCGAGAGAGGGGGAAGTGTAGGAGAGGAGAGAGAGGGGGGGGACGCGCATGCGCAGTGGGAGTGTGGACGCCGCGGGCAGGGATGCCTAGAGGAGAGAGGGGCGAGCGTAGGAGAGGAGAGAGAGGGGGGACGTGCATGCGCAGTGGGAGTGTGGACGCCGCGGGCAGGGATGCCTAGAGGAGAGAGGGGGGAGCGTAGGAGGGGAGAGAGGAGGGAAGGCGCATGCGCAGTGAGAGTGTGGTTGCCGCGGGGAGGGATGCCCTAGAGGAGAGAGAGGGGGAGAGGAGTTTTTTATTTTATTTTTTATTTTCTTTGAAAGGGTGTGCGCATGCGCAGTAAGGGAAGCCACGCGGCACACCACCACCACCGGATTAAGCTGCGCCATAAGATGCTTCCCATCTAAAAAGTGGACGAAAAGATAACAAGCCGCCGCAAGGGACCGAACCTGCGACCTTCGCATGACGCGTCCGATGCCCTAACCAAGCTACGGCGGTGATCACCCTCCGTCCACTTTATAGAATATATGTATTTGCACTTAAACGTGGGAGTTTAAGTCAGCGCCGCAAGAAGCCATTACGGCGAGTGTGGCACACTCTTTTAAGGCGAAAGCCTTTAATAGATAGATTTAGTTGGGCGTCCACCGCAGCTCTGCGGACGCAGGTTGCCATTAGAAACGTATGGCAGCGTGCGTCCGCAGAGCTGCTGCGGACACCCAACTAAAACTGTCTATTGTCTCATGCTCACGTCCGTCCGTCCGTGCCCGCCCGTCCGTGTCCATCCGTCCGTCCGTGTCTGTCCGTCCATCCGTGTCCATCCGTCCGTCCGTGTCCGCTCTGCCCCTGGCATCTCAACGTCTCGCCCATCCAGCCGCCGTTCTATCGTCGTCGCCAGCCAGCCCACGTCAACTCGACCAGTCAAGCATCCGTGTTTTGGTCAGACTGAACTCGGATTCTTCTCCACTCGGCCGCTCAGCCGCGTTAGAGCTAGACTATCTAATTTAGATGATTGAACTTCCGTTTTGGTTGTAATTAGGAGTGGTATACCGTGTGCAGTGAACTTCTAAGTGTAATTTTGTGTACATATATAGTTTTCACTTTAATTCTTGATTAAATGTTTCGTGTGTTGGTTTGTTGAACCAACTGCTTTGTCAATAAGACTCTCAGTGACTCAGCCATAGAGGGCCGTTGCGAACCAAAAGAAGAATTGGCATCACAACACCCAAGGTGCACGTCTGCTTCTTCAAGACTTCTCGTAGAAGTTTCGTAGCTTTTAAGGCGAAAGCCTTTAATGTCGCATGCTCACGTCCGTCCGGCGTCCGTCCATCCGTCGGTCCATCCGTCCGTCCATCCGTGTCTGTCCGTCCGTCTGTGTCCGTCCGAGCCCTGGCACGGAGCCAGGTGGCCGCCGGGGTGCGCAAACGGACGCCGGTCGCGTCAGACTCTACAGCGTTCCCGCTTTGCTTTCGTAGCGTCGCTGTGCCCAGCCTTTGCAATCATTCTGACCGACGCCGTCTCAATGGACACAGGCGTTCGCGGAACACACGTTGGAATTTACAAAGGGTCCTTCAATTTAAGCGCTGGAACGCGGATGGCGTTTGCGCAATGCGCAAAGCGCGAGAAAATACGAACGCATCCGAACGGAGGAAGATTAGTCTCGCGTCTCGGTGCGACTCGCGGTAAAGGATTAAACAAGAAAACACGCGCACATTCGGTTTGTGTGTTATCCCACTGAGAGTGTAAAAGAAAAAAATTGACGGCAGATCCACGAGGTGAATGATGATGAGATTGGGCGAAGCTCCTGGAAGTAATCATCGGTTAAACCGTGAAATTTCTTCCGTTAATTCGCCCGATAAAAATGATGTGAAACGATTGAATTAAATGTTTTATCAAACTTTTATTGCTGGTTTCCGTTGTCCTTTCATTATGACCGCTTTGTGGTCGGTGAAATGTAAGCTAAGTGGTTCTTGCACTGGTTGCAGCGGCATCCTTATCCATACGAGCACACACTGACGGCAACGAGCATCGTCAACTACAAACCTGTATCGCGATATGGTTTTGATTATAAAACCATTGCTTTAGAAAACACCTTGCGTCTTTCGTTAAGCAGCTGGCGTCTTTTCGTTTTGCTTTAGAAACATCTGGCGTCTTTCGTTGGTTTATTTCATCAATCAACGGCGTTTTGAACAAAATTTTTATTGTTTAATCACGCACAGGAGAAATGCCAATGGCTGCTAATGGGGAATGAGAGACAGAAGAATTCGGCTTTTAGTTAACGCGCACGCTGCGAATTTTTTATTGTTCAACAACGCACAGGAGAAATCTCCCACCGGCACCACCTTGGAGGTCAAAGCGTAAGACTGGTTACGCACTACTACTACTACTGCGACTACGACGAGGGACGAACGGGTGCCGCTTTAAGGAGCTTCGCCCCTGAAAAGACATAAGGCACCGTACAGTCGAGTTTTGCTGTGTGACTGCAGCGCCAGAAAGCAAAGCCTAGCGGATAACAAAAGCAGTAATGAGACGGGGTTGGTCAAAATGGAACGCGACGCGCGCGTCTCCCTCCCTGCATGAGTAGGCGGATTGTGGCCGGGCTACACGGGGGACGCGTGCGCGCGTCTGTTTTCCTGCGTGTCCCTAACGGCTAATGTCAGCGAACTTGGGACGGGGCAGTGCAAGGAACGCAGCTCCCTCTGGTCAGTGGACGGTGCCCATAGTCAGTCGAATGGCCACACGCTTTCGCCGTACACACTTTGGAACGTACAAAGTGTCCTTCAATTTTATTGCCTGTTGGCGTCACGTAGCACGTGATCTAATTACGAGCTGGCAGCTCACCATTAATCCCTCGCATACTGCCTGAAGGAATCTGAAACCGAGCCCTTAAATATACACTTCTTCCCTTCATTCATAGCGAGGGTCTCGTTTTGGCAGACTTGATGCTTTCAGGAAGTATTCCAGGGATTATTAAGGCGAAAGCCTTTAATGACTCATGCTAACGTCTGTCCATCCATCCATCCGTCCGTCCGTGTCCGTCCATCCCTCCATCCATCCGCCCGTCCGTGTCCGTCCGTCCGTGTCTGCCCGTCCGTCCGTGTCCGTCCGGCCAACGCCTCCTCTATTTCATTCAATACCAGTGCAAACGCTCGCCCCTCAATGGGAGCCGCCGGTCCGCCTTAGTTCAGGGAGTGGTCGTGATGCGACGCTACATGTTAGGGTAGGGCTGCTTGCGTCACACGTGCGTCCGAACGCTTTCGCACGGAGATGCGATAGACGCGTTTTCCCTCTCCAATATCATGCATCTCTCCGATTTGTTCCTTCGTTTTCCTTCTTTGTAGCTCGCAGCAATGCCGCCGCCGCCCCACAGCGCTCGTGAAGCACCTCTTAAAGGCAGCGCATGCACTGCAGCCTCGCAGTGACGCGTCCCCATTGGTTGCCCGCATAGCGCCACGAACGGAGACGCGCTATCTCAAAACACCGTGTCTCTTACAGAGCCGGCGTGACAGCCAACATGGTGAACACGAGGGATGCAAGACGCCACCCCACGGATCTGCACACAACTGAACAAACAATTACTTCATATGATTTCCGTCGTGAGGCACTGCATAATGGGTGCCCTCCCCCATGAACGCAAAGCACACGCGAAGGCTAGGCGATAGGTGAGTAGAAAAGGGCTAGAGGAGAGGGTGGTGAACGGCTGGAACGGGCACATTTGGCTGGCATTGATAAAATAGAGGAGGCGTTGGTCCGACAGCCCTTGCCCGTCCGTCCATCCGTCCGCCCGTGTCCGTCCATCCGTCCGTCCGTCCGTCCTTCCCTCCGTCCGAGCCCTGACACGGAGCCAGGTGGCCGCCGGAGTACGCGAACGGACGCCGGTCGCGTCGGACTCTACAGCGCTCGCGTTTTGCATGCGTAGCGTCGCTATGTCCAGCGTTTCCAATCATGCAAGGAGAAAGACGCGCGCATCGTGTTCCATTCTGACCGACGCCGTCTCAATGGACACAGGCGTTCGCGGAACACAGTTTGGAATTTACAAAGGGTCCGTCAATTCAAGCGCTGGAAAGCGGATGGCGTTTGCAGGTTTCGCAAAGCGCGAGAAAATACGAACGCATGCGAACGGAGGAAGATTAGCTTCGCGTCTCGCTGCGATTCTCGGTAAAAAATTAAAAAAGAAAACACGCACACATTCCGTTCGTGTGCCATCCGACTGAGAGTGTAAAAGAAAAAAAGACATGGCATATAGTCAGTCGAATGGCCACAAGCTTTCGCTGAACACACTTTGGAATGTACAAAATGTTCTTCAATTTTTGGTCAGCTGCCAGCTCGCAATTGGATCACGTGCTACGTGACGCCAACAGGCAAAAAAAAAATCACAGCATATCCACGGAGTGAATGATGATGAGTGGGCGAAGCTCCGGAGGTTCATCGGTAAACCGTGAATCCTCCGTAAATTTTGCCCAGTCGATCATCATGTAAATCACGCTTCACGCATCATCACGCTTTCCGAACCCTCCGCTCCGCCGCCTTGTCTTCGTCGCTCATTGCGCGCTGACTGCCGAGAAAAAGAGGAAGCGCGCCAAGAGCGAACGCATTTTATAGCTTTGGCCCTCTAGCGGTCTCCCGCATCTGGGGTGGAGCGAGCGCCGCCGCGCCTCAAGCGGTCTCCGATTCAATGAGCGCAATGCGCCTCCATCCAATGAGGATGGATGGATGCTATGAGCGTCCCCTTTATAACGGGGCGGTGACATGTCTGCCACCAGGCTCGAAAAAAAACTTTCTTTTTATGTTGGCCTAATGCCTTATCTACATTGATTAAATCTATGTTATTATAGCAAAGAAAAATACGAATTCACGGTCCATCTCTCTGCCTCTTAAGGCAGAATGACCTTATTTTTCCCCATTCTTCATTTTTGTCCTTTATGTCTACTTTTCTGCCACCAATACTCTAACCGTCTCTTACTTATTTCTATCGAGGACGTGTTCAGCTTTCCATTGTTGTCCCTAAAACCCAAGGCTTCATGTAGACTCGTGCCCACACGTATATCTGGGTGGATATCGCCACATTCAATCAGTACATGTTCCATCGTTTCCTTAGTTCCCCCCACAGCATGTACATTGTTCTTCTTCGTTACAGAATCTCGCTTTATAGCTACGCGTTCTAAGGCAACCCGACCTTGCTTCAAACAGTAAAGCGCTTCCCCTTGAATTATCATAAAACCTCTCCCTCCTTATTTCGTTTTTTTTCCCTTTCGGTAGTCACTGAGAGCCGGCTTCTTTTCTATCGCTGTCATCCAACAAGTCCTCTCCGCCTCTCTGACTTTTCGCTTAATGCTCCTTGTTGCCATGTCGCCCACACTGCTAGCCGTATATTTACTGGTGAACCTCCTAGTTCTTGTTCTCCACTGCGTGTCGACGCTTTTTCTATACAAATACCTGAAAACCTTCCCTGCCCATCTACTCTCCTTCATTTTCCTCAGCCTCTCTTCAAATCTAATTTTGCTCTGAGCTTCCCTCACTTCAAAACCTGTCCATCCCATATCACCCTTTACAGCCTCATTTGTCGTCTTCCCGTGAGCGCCCAACGCGAGGCGTCCCACAGTCCTTTGATTTACATCCATTCCAGATTGCACCTCTGACTTCATGCACACCACTGAGTTCCCAAATGTAAGCCCCGGAACCATCACACCCTTCCACAGCCCTCGAAGCACCTCGTACCTATTGTATCCCCATAACGCTCTGTGCTTCATGATTGCAGCATTCCTCTTTCCCTTTGTTACCGATGCTTTCTCTTGTACCTCCATATATCTATCCCCCTCATTTACCCACACTCCGAGGTACTTGTACTCGCTTACCCTCGGTATTTCTTGGCCCTGTATTAAGACCGCATGGTCTTCGAGATTCTAGCGTCGCCGCGCCATCCAGCTGTCTCCTATCACACTAGAGCACGCAGTGGAGCCGTAGCCGTCTCCTACGCATCGGAATGGAGCGAGCTAAAACCCCTGAAACTTCGTAAAGTAGCGACATATGTGTGGAGAAACGCAAGTCCTCGTTTTTCTCCCTACCCTACCCTCTCCGAGGTTGACGCCGCGTCGGCATTGGCCAACTGCCGTCACGTGGGACCGCGCGAAGAGTTCGTTTGTTTACAGTCGCTCGTGATTGCCATCTTCGCTCTCGAAGCGCGGACGCGTGGACTCGCTGACGCACAGCGCATGTGTTTCATGGATGCGTGCTTGCCATTCCGTGTGCGTTGTGCTCCCATTCTGAGTGCGTTGTGCTCGGAAACACTTAGCAAACAAGACCGAAGTAACTGTTGGTTGCCATGGGCGGCTGCTGCGCCTTCGGATGGCTCAACAAATCAAGCGAAGGCAAAAAACTGTTTATGATTCCGTCCGGGAAGCGCAACAAGTTACGAAGAAAGGCTTGGATACACCGAATCGGGCGGGAGAACTTTCGGGCGACGTTTTCGACGCGACTATGCGAGGTAAGTTGCGATCCCCTCACAATAAGCATGCGTCAATGTTCACGCAAATCACTGCGTTCTATCGCGCCGTAGACACTCCAGCTTTGTTTCTTCAAAAGCACTGCGCCGAATCTCTGAAGTTTCGCAATCACATTTTAGATCGTCAGTCCGCGTGCATGATGCTGGGCGCACGAACCAATACCGTGAATTCAAACCAGTTGGTACAGCACGTCGAGCAGAAAGCGTAACCACGTATGCTTGAAAAAAAAAAGTACAGACCCCGCAGAAGCAGTAATAAAACGCGCATGAGGAATAACGACGTAGTGCACAATTAACTGAGACGTGTCTACGGCGCGATAGAACGCAGTGATTTGCGTGAACATTGACGCGTGCTTATTGTGAGGGGGATCGCAACTTACCTCGCATAGTCGCGTCGAAAACGTCGCCCGAAAGGTCTCGTGCAGCGTGCAGTCGCAGCGTGCGTTCATCGTTTCGGAGTTACGGAACCGAACGTATACGTCCTATTTCGCGCTAAGTTTACGTGCTATTTCGTGTGAATATTTATATCCGCGAGTGGCCGCCCGCTGCGGTAGAAAAGTGTATATGGTGGTCGTCTGCTGATCCGGACGTCGCGATCGGCCGCGCCGGTCACGTTTCGATGGAGCTGAAATGCTTGAGGCTTGTGTGATGTGAGAGCACTTGAAAGAACACCAGATGGTCAAGGTTTCCGGAGCTCTCCACTACGGCGCCCCTCATAATCACAGCGTGGTATTGGGACATAAAACCACTGATATTATTATTATAGTGGAGCTCTCGCGATGGAAACGTTAACGGTGGCACGCTAGTTTAATCGTTCGCTTGCTCGTTCATGGAGCAATATTGATGCTGTTTTATGTATTTTTTACATTGCTGTGATTTTCACAAATTCTGTGTGCGAAAATGAATGCGTGAGGCTATATAAAAGCGCTAACGTCTCCAAAATGACATATAAACAAAATACAAAAGATACCAAGAGCGAGATGACATATTGCGAATGCTTACAGCGCGCAGCCTGGCGGGCGCGCGCGCTCAGTCTTCGAAAGGTCGTCTGCTAAGCGGGAGCAAGGTAGGTGGCGCCACGTTCGAAAAGAGAGGGCCAAGGAGAGGAGACTGAGGAGGAACGAGAGCGGCGGAGGAGAGTGTCGCTACTTGGCGAAGTTTCAGGGGGCTTTAGAGCGAGCGCCTCAGCGCCATCGCCATCTAGTGAGCACTCCGAGCACTAGAGGTGGCTACGACGCACAACGCGGGACTAACCCATGCCCTAAGGAGCTTTGCCCCTAAAAAGAGTGTGCCACACTCGCCGTAATTTCTCCTTGCGGCGCCGACTGAAACTCCCACGTTTAAATGCACATACACATATACCCTATAAAGTGGACGGAGGTATTACCGCCGCCTTAGTTCAGTTGGTAGAGCATCGGACGCGCTATTCGAAGGTCGCAGGTTCGGTCGCTGCCGGCGGCAAGTTATCTTTTAGGGGCGAAGCTCCTTATGCCGTGGGTCGTGCGTCCCCTGTAGTTTCTAGTACGTAGTAGCCACCTCCATTTTCAAGGTCCTGTGTGATGACGATGACGTTGCCATCACGGCACACCACATGGAATGTACCCAGTATGCGTCATAACGATGACGCTGATGACAATGACGATCGCGATGCCATGCAACACATGGCATCGCGATATGGTCTCGCATGCATATCGTTTGACCACATGCAACCAACATCACGGAAAATCACGGCTCACGAATAAAATATAAATTTCTTGTATATATACACACAGTGTTTGTCACGTCTTTGATGATGTACTCGGGCGAATTTCACGGAAGATTCGCGGTTTACCGATGAACCTCCGGAGCTTCGCCCGCTCATCATCATTCACTCCGTGCATATATGCTGTGATTTTTTTTTCCACTTTTCTTTCTTCACATTTACTTAACAGTTGCTACTAATAACATTAACAGTTTCCTTGGCATCATTGTCTGTTAGATCTCAATTGCAGCATATGTAGTTTCAAGCACACACATAAACAAGCTGAGTGCCAACTTTTCACTGTATCACGCTTGGGCGTTCACAAAAGCAGTGTTAAGTGGCTTCACATGAGCGGTAAGGGACGAATTTTTCTAATGGTTTTAGCCTTGTGCTCTCTGTAAAACGCTACAACACACAAAAAAAGGGATTACTACAATTTTTGCTGTATGTTTTACCATAATTCATTTGCGATTTCGCCTTCTGAATGTTTCCGCTCAGCCGGCAAGCGGCGGACCGGATGCTCGCCGAAATTGCGTAAAAGAAACAAGAACTGTGCGC
>JALIZH010029928.1:0-18546 GCA_030522465.1 Rhipicephalus appendiculatus
ATGATATTCACATAGTCTGACGCCCGATGGCAATGTACGCTTGTAGAACGCAATATTACTGCTATATTACATGTTGTATTGTGACGCCTGTACACAGGACGCGTTTGTTTAGTGTTTATTTTATTTGCATCTTTCTCGATTTTTCGGTCACGGACAAGATGATGATTTTTCGCTCACAGCCAACGACGCCGCCGCCGACGCCGGAATTTCTGCGAAACGAGCTCTTTAACGCTATCGCGTTAAAAGGGGTGTTTTTTGTTCATTGTACTTCATTGCAGCATGTATCACAATTACTATACTATGATTTAAAATGGCAAATTACGTTCTTATGCTTTTCTTGACTTACGTATCGGTTGAATTCATTTGGTTCTTTTTACTTAACAGGGAGCGTGCTACAAACACCGAAAACAAAGTTTAGTATTGATACAATTCTTTCGAAAGAACATTTCGGATTGATTGTTCTTGCCAATGATATATTTGGTCGTTTGCAATTGTATGCTATTCTGAAAACTACGCCAGCAGCATGGCTCGAATCAATCAAGCTCTTTGTTCAGTAATTTTGTACAGTCCACAAGTGCCGCTCACTGCTGGTACGGTCCACTACTCGCACCTAACTGGTCCATAACTGACCTTGTGTTTTAACAACAGGAAATAGGGGACAAGACTAGACCAAGTATTGTTTGAAGCTATCCTCTTTTGGCCACATAATCGTAGAAAGTACACCATTTGCTTTCGGCTCTAATATTATTCTTCACTGTATTCTGGGTGCTCACAAAACGTACGATTCTACAGCGTGTAAATGATTATTCGTGTGATGGTTCTAAGCTTCTCCTGTTGTCATATCCTCAGTCTCTTTCTTTATGATTAGGTAAACTTCCCTCTTTGCCTGATCCTCTATTACCTCCCCGAATAGGAGTATTTAAGAGCCTTATATTTCCTGCTACTAGCTTTGTGTCGTCTGCACATGGTGAGTTGGTAGCATTTGTTGGACAAATCTTTACTCCATTATTTCAGGTTTTAAGGTAGCAGTTTACGAGTACTCATTCTTTGTACACATTGAATAGGCACGGTAAAAGAGTACATTGTTGCATGACTTTTTTTTTAACTGAAATCACTCCGGCTTTCTAATATTTGTCTATACGAGCACTTCTTGCCCTTTGTGCTTGTTCCGTAGAGGAATTATAGGATGTTTGGTATTGCTAATTTTTGCCAAACCTTGGAGTTGTCGACGGAAGTTCTTGAAATGATTGGTGAAAGAGAAATACAAATTTTTTTTTGTGGTTTGCGGTTTTCCATAAACAATTCGATATTTCCATAATATGCAATGTAGTCTCACGTACCACGTCCGCCGTAACTGAATGTTTCTTGCTAGATCACCATGTATTTCTTCGTGTAAGGTCCTGGATTTTTTCTGCAATACTTTGATTAGTATTGAAACGTAAATTTTTAAGGTGATAGTACAGGAGCCTTGGCACTTTATTGCGCAGCCACTTCTATGTTGTAGGGGAGAGATTCATCCCATTCATTTGGACACCTCCTGTCTTCCAAGTGTACTAGTATATTTAAGTAAAGACCATAATTGTATTTGCTCGGTGTGCTTTATTGCAGTGTAAAGAGATCTCGTGTGGGCCACTTGCTTTTCGAGTATGCAGTTGCTGTATCATCCACCTTAAATGATACTGTAATGCTGTTGGTTCTAGCTAATGCCGACAGTCGACGGAAGTTCATGTGCAGTTTTATTCATCCTTAAGAAATTTCTCTTGATTATTGACCTCGGAATTTCTCTTAGTCAGATTATTGACCCAGGAACGGCGAGAGAGATATTGGTAATATAGCATTTAAAAAAAAACTGATAGTGGCAGCGTTGGCCCGATGAATGCATAGAAAAATATCAGGGTCCCAGCAGGAATTGAACCCACGCATTCTGCGTGGTAAACAAGTCTTCTACCACAGAGCCACGCCAGGTCTCGAAATTGCTTTGGAAAAAGACCCTAAACAGGCGGAATGTTGGTGAAACGTCAATTGAAGTTGCAGGTGCTGGCTATATAATTTTATAAGTCATTATCTATGTACTCCTGTGATTCAGGTGTGCTGACGGGTGAACGTCAGCGGTATACTAAGGCGCCATCCACTGAAGTTGGTCTACGTAGCACTAGCCATGCAACTTACTGCTTCTGGTGTTGGTAGTACCCATATTGCTGTTTTCATTTTTACGCAAGTGTAAGCAACTGGTCATGTAAACCGTTTGCGAATGTTCCACATACGTCTATGCGAACATTTGTTCACAACGTTAGCGTCATTGCGCAACGTTTTGCTCAAATTCCACCGCAGTCGCATTCCCTCCACATGCTTCGCATAACATCGATTTCCATGGTATACGGGATCTGCCGAATTTTCATTTAAAGGAGTCCTGACAAAAATTTTCGCCACGCGTTTTTTTGCTGCAATGTGTTGCTGGGGGCCTGTTAGTCATGACACGGCACATCGTTTGCTGCAGCACGCGACAGATAATTAATTACAAGCTCCTCATTACCGACACAGCCTCAGTTTCTGGTTTGACAGAGCTCCAAAAATGACAAGCCGCCGGGCGCAACTATCACCACCTAGCGAGTGAAACGCTCGGTCACGTGAGCACACAGAACAGTGACGCAATTCCGCGTGGTCTGCATCGTCTGCTTGCATTCGCTTGCCACACATGCTGCGTGATGTCGTCGCCGTTATCGTCCTCGGTGTCGTCGTCTGATGACGACGATTTTCTTGCGGCGGGGATGGAAGGAATTTTCGACGTCGCGAATCACTTCAGGTTTGACCCGCTAGCGAGGAGTGCTTCGTCGGGAAGCGGCAGCCATACCAGCGACGACGACCACGATGAACCTCGCGTCGGCAAAGTACAATGGTAAGACCCGACACATTCGTGCACAAATGTTCTGCAGGACGCTCGCTTTTCTACGTTCAATATCCGATTGAATCACTTGATAACATTGTGATGCCCTTCAAGTTGTTGGTGCCGAAAAAATTCCCCATCTCCCGCTAAAGGGAACCCTGTGTGGATGCGAAGCAGCGGGGAGATAATTAGCTTGAGCGGGGAGGAAAGTCGCCGCTCTCATTTCACGGCAGTGGTCCGGGCGCTCATCGCGGCGCTGCGCAGGAGAGAGAATGAGGTGCGCGCGCTCCGTCATTTTCATACCGCGGAACTACCGTGGCGCCCCCAGCGGAGTATGCAGCTGTCACACCACCTGTCGTTCCGTAGAGGATTCCTAGAGGAAAGGACAGGGGGGACCGTAGGAGAGGAGAGAGAGGGGACGTGCATGCGCTGTAGGGGTGTGGGACGCGTGAGCCGCTCCGTATAGTAGATGATTCCAAGAGGAGAGAAAGGGGGTGAGCGTAGGAGAGAGAGGGGGGACGGCACGCGCATGCGCTGTGGTGGTGTGGGACGCGGGACGGACTAAGCCCCCTCCAAACACATGCAAGCAAGATTAAGGAATGGGGTCAACCTGGGCGACAGACACCACCTGCCTAGCCACTGCTAAGCAGCCTCTCTGTGCTCTCGGCCATGACTCAAGGAATGGGATCAACCTGGGCGACAGACACCACCTGCCTAGCCATTGCTAAGCAGCCTCTCTGTGTTCTTGGCCATGACTCTGATGACTGTGTTAGGGTTGACGGCCTTCATAATACTACAGTGTTCTGGTTCGCATGATGGGCGCTTCCCTACTTCATGAAAGCGGCCGGACGCGGGACGGGGGACGGGGGGACGCGGGACGCGGGACGCGGGAGGGACAGAGCCCCGAGCATAAGATGCTTCGCATCTAAAAAAGCTAGGTAACACCACAGCATCAGACGTGAGCGATGCACAGGGTCGAGTAGGAAGACCCATGTACGCCAAATCCGGCGCCTTTGTGGTAAAGCAATGCGCCTCGAAATGGAGCCCGCAAACGCGACTGTTCTGCACGGGGGACCAGCCTTTATACTCCTGACGTCCACAAGAGCACACGAACTCGATCCACTTCTGCCGCCGAGGTTCCCGGGGAAACATATGCAGCGATACGCCTGATCCCGACTTCGACGTGCAGAAGGAAACAGCGCAGAAGGATTTCGGCATTGTGGCCTGTCACTGCAGACCAGGCAGCACAGGGAAATCGAGAAGTCCTTGGGAGCAGGAAACGGGAAAGCTGTAGTGTTGCCAAACACAAAACTTTCAACGCGTGCGCCGTGAGTGTGTGGCCGCAGCCACACACTCGCGAGCAGCCGCCGAGCAGTCACCAACAGCGCAGTAGCGCTATAGTAGCGCACCAAAACAGAAATGGCGGCTACGACGTCATCATAACCTGTTGTACCGGCTGTGTAGGGGAAGTAGGGGGGTCACCTCGGGTCACCTCCGAGGGTGTCAATGCCGCCAGGTGCGGCCTAGAATGCTGGATCGCGCACGCGAACTTCAAAATTCATATAAAATACCTTCCAAGCTTTATTCGCTGTCGATATTTTGCAGATGGTACACGCATGTTCACGGGAATCGATCCAGCAGGCTATCTCGGCCGCGAAATTTTGTGTCAGTAGCCCTTTAAGCGAGCCTGTGCCCGGAAAACAGGTCGCGGGATCGAATCCCGGCTGCGACGGCAGCATTTTCGATGCAAGCGAAAATGCTCGAGATCTGTGTGCTTACACTTCGGTGCATGTTACAGAACTCCAGGTGGCCAAAATTTCAGGAGCTTTTTACTACGGTGTCTTGTCTCATAATGATATCGTGGTTTTGGGACGTTAAACCCCATCAATTACTGTTGTGCCCAGGATGCGAAAAGTCAGACTACAGAAAGTGGACGATTGGGCCAGTTGGTGACTCATGATCGACGTATGTATACTGCGCGGTAGTAAACACGGACGACAAGAAAACACAAGGACAAGCGCAGACTATCAACTGAAGGTTTATTTTTCACAAACCACATATATATGACTGAAACAGAAAAAGTAGTTTCAGTCATATATATTTTTAGTCACATATATATCAGTCATATATATTGTTTCAGGCATATATGTGTGGTTTGTGAAAAATAAACCTTCAGTTGATAGTCTGCGCTTGTCCTTGTGTTTTCTTGTCGTCCGTGTTTACTACCGCGCAGTATACATACGTCGATCAGAATACAAGCAAGTCACGCTGTACACTGATAGCGGCGAACAATGCGCCGGCCGTCGATAATCTGCCCAGCAGCAAAACGCACCGGCTTTTATAGACTGGTTATCGAACATTCCAGGGTAATCACTGGTGCGTGCGTAAGCTGTCAAATAAACTACAATATTCGCGTCCTGCGCGCAGTCTTAACAGAGTGTTCGCACAGAGTCCCGAAGGTTCTCAAACATGGTAGCACGATCTGCGCTGAGCGATTCCAACTTTCTAGGCTGTTGAAATTAGAATAAAACACGTATGGAAATATAACGTCGGGTTAGGTTTATGCACAGCACCAATATCCACAAAAACATTTTACGCTAAAAAACATTCGTGTGAGAATGTTTGGGCGAGTCCAGATGCTGGATATATTGATTACTCGGCCCACCAATGGCAAAAGGATTTACGAAAAACAAGCGCCGTGAATTTTGCCCATCAAATAGTGGTAGGTGTTATACATTTTCAACGTTTCGATAGCATTCAATACCTGGTCATAACGAATTTAGCATCGAATATAAGTCAGTCGTGATTCTGACAGCCCCCCTTTTTATAGAAAAGTGGGCGCCCTATGGTCGAATGTTAGTAATTGTCATAGCAGAAGCTATGGAGAGAATTAACGCTATTCAGTCTGCGAAACATTGCGCTCCGACACAATGCATGCACATTATTAAAGGAGCAGTGACATCAAATTTCAAACTCGAGATGTGGCGTTGACTCCATTGCTTGGTATGCATGAGTTTTTTTAGCGAAGTATGAATTGCGTCTTTTACGTAGAAGTTATTCTATATCGAGCGCAAAGAGCGCGCAAAGGCTCAACGGCGCGTTCATGCCATGCAACATCGACACTATTTTGACGTGTTCAGCTAGCTCCTAGGCCACGCCTCAGGCGCTGAGTGACGATGCACGAGCAACGCTGATGTCGACAAGTTTAGTGTTGTCATCGTGGTGCCTACTTGTGGTACCGCCTGGCTTGCGACGCCAGGCTACCTGGCAACGGCGTCGCTTGTTTTGTTTTGCTTGGTTCGTGCAGCGCGTTCGTGTGAATCCTGCGTTTTCGTTGTGCCGCTTCGGGTGATCTGTCGTGGAGTCATGAGTGCGAATGGGATTATTCGAAGCTATGCTCTCCATCGCATTACGTGCCAGCATACCGTGGAACCGTTGTGCGCTGCAATCGCGTTCTTCAAATAAGAGATAAAACAAAAAGTTTACTGCACCATTGCGAAACGCTACCCCCACAACACGCTCACGGAATCAAAATGCCAGGCCTCCGCGTTTCTCTTTTAGGGGCGAAGCTCCTTAAAGCGGCACCCGCTCGTCCCTCGTCGCAGTCGTAGTGCGTAACCAGTCTTACGCTTTGACCTCCAAGGTGGTGCCGGTGGGAGATTTCTCCTGTGCGTTGTTGAACAATAAAAAATTCGCAGCGTGCGCGTTAACTAAAAGCCGAATTCTTCTGTCTCTCATTCCCCATTAGCAGCCATTGGCATGTTCCAGTAGGAAACGTTAGTAGAAGTAGAAGTGTTAAAAGCCGACTTCTGCTGTCTCTCATTCCCAGTAGGAGCCATTGTTTACCTCCAAGGTAGTGCCTGGTGAGATTTCTCCTGTGCGTGATTAAACAATAAAAATTTTGTTCAAAACGCCGTTGATTGATGAAATAAACCAACGAAAGACGCCAGATGTTTTCTAAAAGCAAAACGAAAAGACGCCAGATGTTTCTAAAGCAAAACGAAAAGACGCCAGCTGCTTAACGAAAGACGCCAGGCGTTTTCTAAAGCAATGGTTTTATAATCAAAACCATATCGCGATACAGGTTTGTAGTTGACGATGCTCGTTGCCGTCGCTGTGTGCTCGTATGCAAGAACCACTTAGCTTACATTTCACCGACCACAAAGCGGTCATAATGAAAGGACAACGGAAACCAGCAATAAAAGTTTGATAAAACATTTAATCAATCGTTTCACGTCAATTTTATCGGGCGAAGTGAACTCTTCGTCATAATTATTCCTTTTAGAATCAGCGAAAGGCCCACTACGCGTACGTAGGGCAACACGCCAACTTACGCAGCTGTTCACGTTGTTGATGGTTCTTCTCCTGCTTATGATTAAATATGTCTCAACACTTTGTAATGAGTGGGCCTTTTAAACACCCACTCGTTGCTCCATTCACATCTTCTGACGCCTGGCGCGTTCCTACGCTTCTGCCACGCAATATATACGATGCGTTAAGGAGACTCCTTCCACTACATGACTTCAATGTAGTGTTTTTTTTATCCAAAGCAGTTTCAACGAATATTGTGGCTCTGTGGTAGAACAATGCTCGCCCCGCAGGCGGCCTGAATTCGATCGTCACTCGGACCCGGAAATCTTTAATATTTGTTTTATTAGCATCTTCGTCGATTTTTTCGGTCACGGGCAAGATGATTTTTCGCTCAGAACCGACGACGTCGACACCGACGCTGACACCGCAATTTCTGCGAAACGACCTCTTTAACGCTATCGCAATAATATCAGCCAGTGAAAGCCATCGGCTCAGTCGACACAGGCTCAGGAACGGCTATAGTGGCTCAATATTAGCCTGTGAAAGCGAATGGCTCAGCCCACATAGGCTGAAAATTCGCAAAACTGGCACAATGTTTGCCGGTGAAAGCCTTGGGCTGAGCCGATATCCGCTGTACGGCGGCAAACCGGGCAAACTATTGCCTTTTAAACCCGAATATTGGATGAAGGGCGGCAAAGCTCTCCCGATATTGCACGTAAGAATCAACGGCTTAGCCTATATTGAGTCACTGCGGCAAGATTGGGCCATGGTTGGGCCTCGCACAGCCATGAAACCAAGGTCGGTCGATGTTGTGCGCTGCCTGGGTTGTTTTTGTACCTCTCCCGTACTGTTCGCGTAGCTCATCAAAAGCTTGCTTCCACAGACGCTCCTGCGGCGCCTCGGGACTTCAAAATATAGCAATGATTTAAATAACTCCAATATATACTCCCTCGAAAGACACAACGTTTGGTTTTGTGAAAAAAAAATAATATTTTTCCCAGACAGTTACCATCAGCGGAAGGTATTCGCAGAAGAGATACTTTTCTTGTCGTCCATTTTTAGTTTTCGAAAATATCGAACATAGTTTTGATCTTTACATAACTGGAGTGCCTCATTACTTTTTCATAATTGAACATTCGCATTTCGGATCCGGTTGTTAATGGTGTACTTTTGTATAAACAAAAAACAGCATTGTGAATGTGAAAATCCTTGAAAAAATATTAAAACGCGATGTTTTTGTAGCTTCCACAAATTTTTATTAACACTCACATTTTCTTTGCATCACAGTGTGTGCGCAAAGTAGCGCTAAACTGTATAAAGAAAATGACTCCAACCACGTGTTACCAGTTGTTTTATTCATCTCCCGTATAGCTGCGAAACGCACCAAGACACCCTGAAGAAAACCAGACCAGGTGGGGATGAAACGGCACGCTGATCATAATATCTTTCACATTCAGATAGAATCCTGTGGTTATGAAGCATGACTAAGTCGTGACTACCTGCGGAAGAAAGGGATTCCTCTGTGTGGAGTAATAATAACCATAACAGGTCATCGCAACATGTTGCAGACTACTGTTACACCTGTAACATCATGAAATGGTACAAACCACAGGTGGGGCGTTATCTTGGGTGGATTGATTCTGGTTTTTGGCCTGCTCCAATTTCATCTCCAAGAGTTCATTTTTCAGTCTCTCCATGATTGCTTCCATTTCTTTCTGTCTAATTTGTTCATCCTTCGTTGCTTTCTGCTCTTTCAATAACTCCATTTCTCTCTGTAAAGCTCGTTGATCCATCATTGTTTGCTGCTCTTTCAATAACTCCCTTTCTCTCTCTAGAGCTCGTTGATCCATCATTGTTTGCTGCTCTTTCAATAACTCATTTTGTCTCTCTAGAGCTCGTTGATCCATCATTGCCTGCTGCTCTTTCAATAACTCCCTTTCTCTCTCTAGTGCTCGTTGATCCATCATTGTTTGCTGCTCTTTCAATAACTCAATTTCTCTCTCTCGAGCTTCAGTCATCATTGTTTGCTGCTCTTTCAATAACTCCATTTCTTTCTCTCGAGCTTCGTTCATGATTGTTTGCTGCTCTTTCAATAACTCCATTTCTCTGTTCAATCCGGCTTCTCTTGCTTCCGCCTTCGCTTTCTCCAGCATTTGTTCGCTTTTTCATTTGTTCTTCCCTTTCCCGCTGCTCCTGCCTTTCTCTCTCTATTTTCGCGTCCACTTCCTGCTCTCTTCGGATGATTTCCTTCTCTTCTTTGAAGAAGCAATCGAACTCTTCATCAGCTTTCTGTAAACACAAAACACAGATTAGACTGTTACGTACAACTTCTGCACACTTATTTTTGCCTGTGTGCTTCCTATGAACGGGAAGCAAAGGTGTATACTGAGCCAAGTGGAGGAAATAACAGAGGTCTCATAAAGCAATTACTCTGCTCTTTAGGAGTAGAAAATAAGTTTGCCTTCACAGGAAAAGTAAAGCGAGAAATTTGCTACGACGTCCTTTGATTCTCGCGCTTGGTGGTCCGCGAAAGTGCTGTAACTACACTTAATACTGGAAAAGCTAGTAAATTCGAACTCTTTTAATTCGAACTTACAGTTGATTCGAACGGGCGCCCTGGTTCTGGCACATGCCTATGTATTTATATGGGGGAAAATGCCCGATAATTTGAATGCGTTGGTATCTACAACGGTTAATTCGAACTGGGCGCCCCCCGGCTTTCGTCCCTCCTCCCAAAAATTGGCCCAGAATGATTACCCAAATTACTCATTACTTTCATCAGTGTAAAACAAGTGCAGTGATTGATTTCCATGTATGCTTCTGTGATTGTAAATGTCGTCTTTCTGCTGCTACTGCTGTATGGGTGGCATGACCTAGTCAGGCGATATTTATCTTTAGCCGTGTCCCCTTGGACAATTGCAGTATTCCTCTAAAAAAACTAAGGAAGAAAGACTAAGTGTTAATTGCGTTAACTCTGCCATGTAAATGAACGATTTTTAAAACACAAGTACGAGAGATATAAACGGTGTCTTTCCCGCCGGTAGCCAAGCACCTTAGCCAATGAAACAGCAGTGTGGCAGTGTCACCACCACTATAGGATTTGTTTTTCGCAACAAGTAGGCACTTTTTTAAGTCACAGTCCTCGGCCTATTATAATTTCTTCTTTATCAATAAATGTTTTCTCTCTCTCTCGTTATCTTTCAGTCCTCATGGTAGTTCTAGTGGTTTAGTAGTATTGTAAACTGGCCCAAGTTTTTATTTTTGGCACTAATTATAAATATCATTGCACCAAAATGCATAATACGGCGTTTCATAAAATGATCAACGGTGTAAAAGAAGTGTGGGATTCCACTTACGACAAAAAATACGCGGTCTTTAAACAGCGTGAACTTGTCGGTATTTTCAGTTGATCTAATTTCCCCAAAGAGTATTCGATCATTTCGATTGTAGAAAATTGTCCGTCTTTAAAAGCACTTTCATCAATTTAGGATGATAGTGAGAAAAAAATTGGGGGAACCTTAAGCTTCGCCTTTAAGAGGTGAACGCGACAGCGATATCCTGTCCCTGCTGTGTACTTCAATCACTTAGTGCATACTATGTAGTGGGCAGCATGCTTTAAACGCTGAGAAATTATGCGCGTGAAATCTTTTCGAACTTGCTATGCACCCATTACGCGGTCTTGCACCCACTATGCACCCACTACGCAGTAATGTGTGTGCCTTTTGTAATGGGTGGCTGGCTTTAAACCACGATGTCGTGTGATATTCACATGTTCTGACGCCCTATGGCAATGTACGCTTGTTCCACGCAATATTACTGCGATATTACATGTTGTATTGTGACGCGTGTATACAGGACGCGTGTGTTTGTAAAGCACGAGTTATTTTCACCGCATTTCCTTACAGAGGCGCGGCTTTGTGGTAGAACACCTGCTTGCCATGCAGACGGCCTGGGTTCGATCCTCAATCAGACCCGGAAATTTTTATTATTTATTTTATTTGCATCCTTGCATTTCCAAGCAGAGGAAGTTATTTTTGCTGTATTTCCAAGCAGACGCGTGGCTGTGTGGTGTAACACCTGCTTGCCACGCAGACGGCCTGGGTTCGGTCCTAACTCGGACCTGGAAATTTAATTTGCATCTTACTCGATTTTTCGGTCACGGACAAGATGATGATTTTTCGCTCACAACCAACGACGCCTACACCGATGCCGACGCCGGAATTTCTGCGAAACGATCTCTTTAACGCTATCGCGTTAATATCAGACGCAATAACACCCTTTTTCTAAGGCTTAGTATAATGATATTCTTTGCGTGGTCGTCTATGTCATGTAATATGCAAAAGGTAATTGCGATATCAATACCTATTTAATCCTACTACCTCTACTCGCCTATCATTTGTATAAGTGGTGCGCTCTGGCTTCTACCGTTTCAAGATGGAGGCAGTACCACTTCAACTTCTTATGGCTGACGTTCAAGTGGTTTGCAGTACTCTAACAACTCACATATATTCTTGCCAGAATAGCTCTGTTACTAAGAGGATACATAAAATTGCAGCATAACATGAACTCTTCCAGCATACATTGATTACAGATTTTGGTGTTGCTTGCAAAATTCTGGGATGATACCGAAGGCTGATTATTTGTAGCAGGAAAATTCTCGACTTGGAGCTCATTAGAATAAACAAAAATTTCATTCTGGAGCACTATGGAGCAGGGTTGCCAGGTTTGGATACTTTGCGCCAATTTGGCTACTTTTTTAGGACGGTGCCGGCAGAAAAAGCATCTTGGCTACTTGGCTAGTTTTGGACTACTTTCCCGGCAGCTCGATTTGAATAATTTTATCAATATGTTGTGACGTCATAGCCACTGGTGTTCGAGTACGCCTCGAAACATGGTGGCCGCGGCGTCTTTAGAGTCCACAGAATTGAAATTGGCTTTTTATATAAAATGAACGACATTGTGTAAAATAAACACTTGCATAGTGGCCGGCACTACGGGGAGAACAGTTGGATGCGTTGGCCCTCATTTTGCAGACCAGGCTATTGCGGAGTGGAAGTTACAACTTCAACTGGCGTGAAAAGGAGAATCATAAGCGCTCCGGCTCCTGGATGTTCTGCACTCATCGACATTAGATATCGGATATGCCACGAAGTGTCCGTGTTATATTGAAGTGCGTAGCAGTTGAGGGGCCCGCCTTGTCGTCCAGGAGACGGCGTTCCTTGAACGCCTTGATCTTTGGAACAATAATCCAGTGACGTGTGCGACAAACGTCGACAAGCTGTTCGACGTCATCCTCAACATCCTCAAAGAACAAAGAATTTCACCGTTGAACCCATACCAATTTTTGAAAAAAGGTTCAATATACCGCCGAGATTAACCGACTACTTAACTCCGAGTCCACACGTTTCTGCTTCGCTGGTTAGCCATCTGGACCGAGTGCTCGGCCGGTGTTTTTTTTTTTAATATTCTGAGTAGCTTCGACTTTTTTTTAGACAGTTCGTAAACACTCGCGATTGATCCATGGCTTCCGACTTCTACGGCATTTTTTCGCAACTTTTTTTTTAACGTGTTTAAAATAGATTTGTTCAAAAATAACTATGAATGTTGCACAGGCTAAATCAGCGGTTTCTGAAAGGTATATCGTACTCCCATTTGTTCAGGAAAGTGTCGTTCACATTTCATAAACAGTAAGTTTTGCCTCCTACGGATAATAGGACTTGGACCTGCCTCACCAGAACTATTAAAGTCAGAAGTGTTATATCTTGAACTGTTCGAGCGGATAGCTCAGGGGGTTTCTTGATTGCACTCTCTGTGACAAAGTAAAGTACCAAGCGGTCGCTGATCTCACAACCTATTACACCAGACCCAAACCATCTTTGTGTACGTTAGCAACAAATAGACCAACAATTCTTTCTGAAGTACCGGTCATACTTCTAGAAGTTTCCCTTACTATATCGAAGCCACTTCCCTCGACCGTAGCCACAAAGTAACTGCCGCAGCAGAAGACTCCAGCATGTTGATGCTAACGTCACCGTCAAGATTCAGTTTTAAGTTGCCATTTACATAAAGTAATACTTTTGCAAGGCTACTAATAAACTTATTCACAGATTAATCGTGTGGTCTGAATATGACAGAATAACCGTAATTGGACAAGGCGGCACGCTGCAAGCAATGTCAACTAATGATGGACTTCTATTCCTTGAACAGGTGCTGCTGATCAGCGTGATCTTTCAAGCAGAGGGATCGAACACGTGTCCCGTTAGACTGGCTGCTGACGCTGCTGATTTTAGGTAGATTGGAGGCGACACTGCCGATGTACAAGAACTAGGACGTAACAAATGGATCACGGGACCTTCACCTCGATGTATAAAGCCGGATCCCTTGGATACATCTTTCTTTGGGCAAGGCGGCACGCTGGAAGCCATGTGAACTAAAAATCGACACAAAGACAACTTCCGGACCGGCTAGTGCCGAGAGTAATCACTATACATAAAACAGGTGAAAAGTAAAAAAATGGAAGTTAGCATCGCATATATTTGAGTTGTGTTTGCTGTAAGCTACTCGAGCATACTATAGCAAAGTCCATGTACACTTATTTTGAAGAAAACAACATCTTTTTTCCAAACCAACATAAGTCCACGCAAAGCTTTTCTTCCGTGACGCAGCTAATTCGATTGATCAACGACTTTTCTAGCGCTTTGAACAGCGAAAAACAACTCGATTCAATTCGTTTTGACTTTTGTAAAGCCTTCGATGGGGTCGTTCACTCTCAAAATATCGGCATATTGGCACAAATGGGAATCAGTCACAGTTTGGTGGAAGGGCTCCAGGCATATCTGTCTGGTCGAACGCAGTACGTGAAAATAAATGGCATAAAATGGCGCACCTTATCAGTTAGCTCAAGCGTGCAGCAGGGTTTTGTTCTTTGCCGCGTTTTATTTTCGGCGCACAATAATGGCATCAGTTTTGATATCAGTGAAGATGTCAATGCTCGTTTGTACGCAGATGACTGTTTCACGTACCGTGATATTAATGAAGACAGTGATCAAAAATCAATGGGCCATGCTTTGGCTGCGATTAAAGCTTGGTGTGAAAATTGGAAAATGGAAATAAACGAAAAAAACACAGTTGTCTTTAGGGTGTCGAATAAAGCAAATAACAGGACCTTAAATAATATGTGAACTCCCAAATACTTCCTATAGTTGACACGCTCTAATATTAAGGAATAACTATCGCCACGAACCTAAGCTGCAAAACGGATATCGTAACTATCACTAGTGCTGTCGAAAAGAAACATTGGTATCTGCGCAGAAAGTTGAAGCTCGCACACCAATCTATCAAGCTAACCGCATTTCTAAACTATGTTAAGTTAACGCCTGAATGTGCAAGTATTATAAGGGATCCATTGCAATAAGGTGTAATAAACGAACTCTACAAGGTACAAACAAGTGCTGCACGGTTAATTTTTCGAAATATTCATGGGCTAACTCAGCAACAGCGATGTTGAAAATGCTTAAACTGCCACCGTTATTAGAGCGGTGGCAGGTAGCAAGACTAAAATTACTTTCGAAGCACGAATTTAAACTTGATATTTTGCCCTACCTAACATCTCATCTAAAGCGAACTCTCAGTAAAAACGCTTCCGTACTGGGGTCCATGAGCGCAAGTCACCAGGGACACTATGATAGCCCACTGAAACCAGCGTACAAATACCAGGAGTGTAGTCCTTTTTTAGATGTGAAGCATCTTATGGCGAAGCTTAATCCGGTGGTGGTGGGGTGGTGGTGTGCCGCGTGCCCACCCTTACTGCGCATGCGCAAAGAGTTAAAAAAAAAATAAAAATAAAAAACCTCCTCTCCCCCCTCTCTCTCCTCTAGGCATCCCTCCCCGCGGCAACCACACCCACACTGCGCATGCGCCTCCCTTCCTCTCTCCCCTCTTACACTCCCCCCTCTCTCCATCCCTGCCCGCGGCGTCTAACTCCCCCCTGCGCATGCGCGTTCCCCCCTCTCTCTCCTCTCCTACGCTCCCCCCCTCTCTCCTCTACGCATCCCTGCCCACGGCGTTCACAATCCCACTGCGCATGCGTGTCACCCCCTCTCTCTCCTCTCCTACGCTCCTCCCTCTCTCGCCTCGCGACGCTGACGCAGGCAGCGTCTGCTAGCGAGTTTCTTGGTTGAAAAAACCGACTGCTCGCGCTGCACAACCGTTCACTGACCATCCCGTATATATAGCAATGGATCTTGACCTCCAAGGTGGTGCCGGTGGGAGATTTCTCCTGTGCGTTGTTGAATAATAAAAATTCGCAGCGTGAGCGTTAACTAAAAGCGGAGTGCGGGTCTCTGTGTCCAGTCGGAGTCTTCTGTCTCTCATTGCCCATTAGCAGCGACTGGCATGTTCTAGTAGGAAAAAAGACCAACACCTCCCCGAAGGGAATCGTGAGGAAATGCGAATGCATTTCGCGCCACTCCACGCAAGCGACGCTAACACAACCGCCGCGTCTGGTCACGGCGGAGAGCGAAAATCAACTGACGAGCGGGCCACTCCACGCAAGCGACGCTAACACAACCGCCGCGTCTGGCCACGGCGAAGACCAAACACGCCGCGGAGAGCAATGCGGGGAGCGGCGCGCGCCCGCGCAAACCGCGGTGAGGAGGCGGAGCGCGCGCAGTCACGTGGGGTGTGACGTCGCTGCGCCGTTGCTACAGACGCTCCTCGCGCCGTTGCTATGGGACGGCGGATTCAGGGTCGCTTATAAAGTGCATTCGCACTTAAAAGACGATGTTCAAAGTACAACTACATATGGAAGCATATTTAAACTTGTTACTACCCCGAACTATAAACAACTGGAACGACCTGCCATCATCAGTTAAGCGGTGCATCTCAGCAGAAACCATCGAAAATGGCAGAATAGTGACATTCGAAACTAGAGTGATAATGCTTATGCCTGTTTTTTCTTCTACATAGTGCCCATGTTTTTTACAGCGGAAGCTGTTATGAGATCACAACAAGGGCGCCATAATTGTCTGCCGCCGCCACCGGTGTCCGTAACCGCTAGTGCGCGAAATAATAAAGAAAACGAAATAAGAAAAATAGCAAGGATGGAACGGGGCTCGAACCTAAGTCCTCTCCGTGATATACGGACAGGACCTAACATACGTAATATAGCGTGCTAGAAGTGCAAAATAACATACAGGTGTCACAGAATTCGAATTTCGTAACTAGGCGTCACACATTATGAACTGCCTAACGAGTGGGTCGTTGAATGCTTCCCACTCATTACAAAGGGCTCAGCCATGATTCTTCACCGTCATCAGCCACCGAATCGATTCGTGGAGTAGTGAGTACTTTGGAAGCGCACTTGTATTAGTAGCCCCAAGAGATTTCAACACGGATTCTGGAAATCGAGCTCTTCCAGCTATCGCTGTGACTATGCTGCGCTTTCCGCGAAGGCCTGGCGTTTTTTTTAGGGGCGAAGCTCCTTAGGGCATGGGCTAGTCCGGCGTCCTGCGTCATCGTCGTCGTAGCCAGCCCTGTGCGATGACGATGACGCTGCCATCACGGCACAGCACATGGAATGTACCCACTAGGCGTCATAACGATGACGCTGATGACGATGATGATCGATGCCATACAACACACGGCATCGCGATATGGTCTCACATGCATATCGTTTGACCACATGCAACCAACCACCATCCGAGGAACCTGCATCGATCTCGTCTTTGCAAACTTTCGACTACGAACCATCCAGGAACCGATCTCCCTCCATTTCACCGACCATAAAGCCGTTATAATGAAGGGGGAACGGAAGCCACGGCTTATGTAAACGGTAACCACGACCAACGAAGAAACGAAAACAAAGCGGAAAATCACGGCTCACGAATAAAATATAAATTTATTATATATTTACACACAGTGTTTGTCACATCTTTGATGATGTACTGGGTGAATTTCACAGAAGATTCACGCTTTTCCGATGAACCTCCGGAGCTTCGCCCACTCATCATCATTCACTCCATGGATATGCTGTGATTTTTTTGTTTGTTTACGACGTAGCATCAATTATCTGCATCACGAACAGCTGATGTTGCTGTTCAAGCACTGATTTGTTTTTTTGTGTCTTTTTTCCTTAGACTGATGGACTGACTTTGCTTTGTAACTGTCGCTTCTTATTTTAACACGAAAGTGTTTTATGCCGGGGTCCACGAAGATTTTAGTGACGTATTTCCGTCACGGAAATGACGTCGAAAAATACACATGATCAGAAGACAAAGAAAAAAGTTCCGTCAACGGGATTCGAACCTACGACCTCGTGGTCCGCCACAAGCAATGCCGGGCACGCTATCCACTGCGCCACGGTCTTTTTTTTTTGCTTTATTGCCTGTTTCCAGACATTATGTACAACAACAATGACATAGGGGTAATAACAAACAGTGTCAGACCTACAGGACAGACACCAATTTTAAAATTCCTTGAGGGCTGTCAAGGGTTCCACCCTCGACAACCACTCAGGTACAAACTCCTGCGCTTTCTGAATTTCAACAAACTTCGACATGCACTCTCTGAAGTACATTCTTGCGGGTCTTGCATCTGGATCACAGTGAAATCCTGCCATACGGGCGTGCCATAAACAGTGGAGGCCTGTTAACATAATTAAGTCAAACGGAAAACCATCGTCATTATCTATTGGGAGAAATCTGATGCCATATGGATCCAACGGGAATTCCTTCTTGATTGTTCTCTGCAGTACATCCCAAAAATACACTCCCTCCCAGCAATGTAAAAAAAACGTGGTCGATAGTTTCTGGCTTATTACAAATGAGACAGTCTGACCCCCAAGGTAAAAAGAAACCCCGCTCTTCTATAATTACCTTGACATGCAGTGTACCTGTGTGAAGCCTAAAAAAGAAGGACTTTGTGGCGGGAGCCACTTGCATTCTTTTTAACCCGTTTTAGCACGTCCTGCCCTTGGCCTCCACTGTACATGGCCCTGTACATAGGAACAGGTAAAATTGTATCACACACATCTCTGTACAGCTTCTTACGTGTCACTGAAAACAGATACTCATTAGAAAATCTGACAGATAAAAAGCGGATACTTAAGATCACCTCCCTGAGATACCCACAGACAGCGCCGTTCATGTGGTCTGTACCAACTATGTATCCAGGTAAAGCCCCTCATAAGCCTCAGTTGGCACACCGTAGGCAGGAAAGGATCGCTCACATTACGGAAAAAGAAGAACCTGTTTATGATTTGCCTTATGAAAAGGTGGGGTAGTCCCAAACCTCCGTTCTTTACTCGCCTAAACAGATTGGTTCGACTGCATTGTTCCCAACTCGAGGCCCAC
>JALIZH010029929.1:0-28686 GCA_030522465.1 Rhipicephalus appendiculatus
TGGTCATGAGCATATTTTAACGCTGACATCCGATACCATCATTAATGGGGATGTGTTCCTTGCACCATGCGGACGTTTCCGTCTCTGGTGCTCTTACGATCGTTCCTAGCCTGGTGCGGTTTCACGACGGCAGAGCGTTGGTCACAGCAGTTAATCCTACTTCTTCGCCTATTGCGCTGCCCCAGGGCACCAGTGTGACTTGCTTTACAGACATCGAACCCCTTTCTCTGGTGCCTCTCCACGTGCAAGCACCATCTTTAGCTACCAGTACCGATGATGCTACAACGACTGCTTTAACGGCCGCAATAAATCCCGATCTCACGGAAGCACAAAAGGAAGAACTTTTAGCTTTACTGCAAAAATACAGCGCTTCATTTGATGTCCGCTCAAGATCCTGGGTCGCACTTCCGTCGCAGTGCATCGCATCGAAACTGAAGGCAATTCAATTGTACGCCGCCCGCCCCTATCGTGTGTCTTCCGCTGAGTGGAAAATCATCGAGGACAACGTCACCGACATGCTCAGGCGAGACGTCATCCGGCCATCGTCCAGCTCCTGGTCATCACCTGTAGTGTTGGTCCGGAAGAAGGACGGTTCCGTTCGATTCTGCGTCGATTATCGAGCACTTAACAAGGTCACGCGCAAAGACGTGTATCCTATGCCACGCATAGACGACGCACTTGACTCTCTCCAGGGGCTCTGAATTTTTCTCCAGCCTCGACCTCCGATCTGGGTATTGGCAAATACCTATGCATGAGGCGGAGAAAGATAAAGGCAACTTTGCAACACCAGACGGCCTATATGAATTCAACGTCATGCCGTTCGGCCTATGTAACGCTCCTGCCACGTTTGAACGCATGATAGACGCAGTTCTTCGTGGCCTAAAGTGGAAGACTTGTCTCTGCTATCTAGATGACATCGTCATTTTCTCTACCACTTTTCGTCAGCATCTTGAGCGTTTGGACGAAGTTTTGACGTGTATTTCCAACGCAGGACTTCAGCTAAACACGAAAAAGTGTCATTTCGCCAAGAAAAACATCAAGGTGTTGGGCCACCTTGTCAGCAAAGACGGCGTTCACCCAGATCCTGACAAGATTGCTGCCTTGATGAGCTTCCCCTCGCCCAGAAACTCACAAACACCTGCGAAGTTTCCTGGGCCTGGCGTCCTACTTTCGCCGCTTCATCAGACACTTTGCTACAATCGCCTCGCCGCTGCACGAAATCCGCTCACGTCAGGATCTGCCTTCACATGGACTGACGACTGCGAGCGTGCTTTTCAAGCCCCTCAAGCATGCCCTAACATCCGACCCCGTCCTGTGTCATTTCGACGAGAACGCACCTACTTGTTTACACACCGACGCTAGCGGCCAGGGGATCGGTGCAGTTCTTTTTTTGCAGCGGGATGCCACTTCACGAGAGAGAGTTGTTGCCTATGCCAGTCGTGCTCTAACTGCTGCCGAACAGAACTACTCCATAACTGAACAAGAATGTCTTGCTGTCGTTTGGGCCATACAAAAATTTCGACCATATCTTTACGGACGCCACTTCACAGTCATCACAGATCATCACGCCTTATGCTGGCTATCTTCACTGAAAAACTTGTCTGGTCGTCTGGGTCGTTGGGTACTCCGTCTGCAAGAGTACAATTTTGACGTCGTCTACAAATCTGGCAAGAAACACCAAGATGCGGACGCTCTCTCTCGCTGCCCTCTGCCACTATCGCCGTCGAGCCCGTTTCTTCAATCCTCATCACGTGATCCCGACGCTGCGTCACCTCATACATTATCCCTTACTAGCGGTTACTGACACGCAGGCTTGGAATCACTACACTCAGTTTGCATCGAGCCAGCGTAATGACGCATACTGCAATCGCATTATCGAACGCCTAAGTGGCAGATCGCCCCCCTCCTAATACCAGATCGCGACGTCAGCTACGACAATTTAAGATCGACAACAATGTGCTACATCGTTACGTCTACACTACTGATGGACACCGCTGGGTTCCAGTTCTCCCGCGTTGTTTACGTCAACAAGTCCTCGAAGCCTTTCATGACGACCCATGTGCAGGCCACTTGGGATTCGACAAAACTCATAGCCGCGTCAGGCAACGTTTCTTCTGGCCTGGCCTCTCTACATTTGTGGCCAAGTACGTTGCATCTTGTCCCGTGTGTCAACGGCGGAAGCTACCAGCTTCGTGTCCTGCTGGCCTATTGCAACCCATCCCGTGTCCCGAGAAACCTTTCGCCATCGTTGGGATAGATCTAGTCGGACCTCTCCCCATCACGCCAACAGGTCACCGATGGATAGTGACAGCCGTCGATCACCTGACACGGTACGCAGAGACGGCTCCTCTACGTACCAGTTCTGCCTCAGACGTCGCTGATTTCTTTCTTAAAGCCATTTATTACGGCATGGTGCACCTCGCGTCCTGTTGAGTGATCGCGGCAAAACTTTCCTCTCCAGCGTCATTCAAGACCTACTGAGGACTTGTGGCACAGTGCACAATACGCCGTCAGCCTACCACCCTCAAACGAATGGGTTGACAGAGAGGTTTCACCGCACACTCACCAACATGCTATCCATGTATATAGGACCAAACCATGACAACTGGGATACAATTTTGCCTTTTGTGACGTTTGCCCACAACAGCGCTGTCCAACGCATTACTGGCTATTCTCCTTTCTATCTCGTGTACGGCCGTTCACCAACATTCACCATCGACGTCTCTTTCCTGGATATTCCCAGTGACGCCTCAGCGACCATATCTGACCAGTTCGTCTCAAGAGTTGACCAATGTCGGCAACGTGCTCACCTCAATACAGAAGCTAGTCAGCAAGATCGAAAACAACGCTACGACAGCTCTCATCGCGATGTTTCCTTCAGTCCTGGGGATGAAGTGCTGCTTTGGACGCCCTCTCGTACTCCAGGACTGTGCGACAAATTACAGGCATGATTTATTGGCCCCTATATAGTCAGTGAACAAACGCCCCAGTGAACTATCGTGTCACTCCCGCCGAGCTTTCTTCTGACCGTCGCTGTCGTGGTTCTGAGATTGTTCATGTTTCGCGTCTGAAGCCATTCGTTCGACGTCCCGTTTCCATCTAACACGCGGCCGGGCGGGCCGCTCCCGCGCGGGGAGGGGAAATTAGTGTGAGCAATAATTCATGCGCTTCATTTACTCATCTGTACAAACTCATCATCACCCCTCTGGCCTGCGTTGTGGGGCTCAGTCTTGGGGAATAAAAGAAGAGTCTTGCGTCGTCCTCAACGTTGTCTTACAATATATATATATATATATATATATATATATATATATATATATATATATATATATATATATATATATATATATATATATATATATATATATATATATAGTGAAACCTCGGTGATACGATCACACGTCATACGAATTTCGGGTTGATAAGAATTTTTTCTTTGGTCCCGGCCAAGGCCCATTGGCTTGCAATGTAATGGAATACGGTTGTTGCGAACCGATTTTCAGCTCGCGACGTTTGATACGAACCTACGCTACCGCCAAGGTACGAAGAGGTGCTGTCTGCGCTGTCGTGGAAGACGCCCCACGTCCGTGCGAGTGGGGGAACGCAAGCACGGGCATGTGCGCCACACCGCCGAATCGTCAGAATCATGGTGTAAGAAGAATAATGTTCTTACTGTCAGAATAAACCTTCAGAGACGCGTCACGGCCTCCGAAATTATGTGCGCCAATCTTCGAGGCTCTAATGTGCCTCCGTGTGCCTTCGCGTTTAGATCACAGAGAGCATTGACGCCATGCTTTTTTTCTAACGCGTCGACGCGACCTGCTGTCTATGTACTGTTTGTGGACGAGGACTGTAAAAAGGCGAGGACAGTCTTGGCAAAGGAGTGAGGTCTTACAACGTCAACATGCGCGACTGTTGAGGTCGCACTTGTGCAGGGCACGGCCGTAAATATCTAAAAAAACATCCCCAACATTTATGCGATAACAAAATCATCACATAGGATCATGAAATTTTGCTGCCTTGATCTATCGCGCCAAGCGCTTCTTCTCTTACTTCCGCCGAAGTACTCCGTTTTCGTGCGAAAAAGAAAGAGAGTGAGAGAGAAACGCAAAGGAAAGTCAGGGAGGTTAACCAGGTTGCGCCCGGTTGGCTACCCTACACGGGGGAAGGGGGAAAGGGGAGGAAAAGACCAGAGAAGGGAAGAAGGAAAGAGAGGACAAGTAACACGCTTGCACGCATAGAAGCGTGCGCGGCGCAACTGTCACACAGTACGAGTGCCTTCGACTGTCGTAGACGAAGTAGGCTGCGGTCCTTGATGTTAACGAAGGCTTGCAAGGACTGGCTCCAAGGTATCCAGAACTTGCAGTGCGCTTCGAACTGATGGGGTTGTCAATCCGGCGAGGAGTGTTCGCATTGTGCTTATCAGTGACCTCAACACAGCAATGACACGCAGGTCTTTGTCGCGGAGATCATTAGCAGAATCTTGTGTCGTCTCTCTGTGGACGCGCAGGGGTGGTAAGGACGGCCACTCCACATCCGCCGCCGCCTTCATCCCTTCCGCGTCGTTTTGACTCTCCGAACGTAAGGCGTTGGCTGGTGGTGGTGGTGGCGGCGGCGGTAGTGGCGGTAGCTGTCGGGAAAGAGACGTCTGGTGGTCCGCTGGATTATGACTAGAGGCCGGATTTTTAGGCACTAAAAATCGAGTTTTAGGCGCCAAAAATAGGCAGGAAAAACACAGTTTTAAGCCCCCAAAATCGTAAATATAGGCGCAATAAATTTTTACAAAAACTCAAATTTTCGAATAAGGACGTGCGCGATCTGGTCTATACGACAGGAAAGCAAACAAATGTTATATTTTATGATTGTACAAAGGCGTTAATGATTTAACATAGCCATGCAATGGTCCCTTTTCGGGCACGGTTTCCAGAACACGGTCTCTCGTTTTATTGTCCAGAATGGTAAGTTAAATGTCCACCATCGAATAAACACGCTCCTGGGTCTGGTTCTTTTCGGCATGGCTGGGAAGGCAGCACAGGATTCAATAGCCAGACCGCTAAAAGGCCAGAAGGGTCTGTTAGGCTTGTATTGGCCCGGTCTAATAGCGCAGAGTCAATTTCTCCTCTTTGTGTGAACACCATAAAGGGCCCCTTACCAGGTTTGGGCGTTTCGAGCTAGAAGTGTAATACATGCACTGCGCTAACGATCACGTCTGCCAAGATTTGCAACGATACGCTCCGCGGAAGGAGGTGAAATGTCAGACTGAATGCCTCGTGCCCTTTATCTGACCGGCGCGCGCACCAATGTGGGGGAGGTGAAGTTTAACATGGAATGGTCCTGTGTATGTCACAGTAGTACATGAAACTGCGAGAATTATTCGAGGCTACATGTGTAATTTGTGCAATCTGTTGCTTGAATAGAAGAATGAAAGTTAATAGAAATATTAAAACATACAAACGGAATGTGTGCGCACTTTTCTTTAGTTTTTTGTTCGAATCAAGAGCGATGCGAGACTTAGCTGCCTATATTTCTTTTGTGTTCGTGTTCTCGCCGTTCCCGCATCGTGCCGGCGCCAGCCCTGACAACGCTTAGCATGTTTTTGGTGCATCGTCCCTTACAGCAGTTCCAGCTGTGCGACGCGCTGTGTCGTGGTAAGGATACAGAATCCATGCCAGCCTCTCCAAACGCATAGACGGATCCATCCCACAGAAACAGGCAGTACACTATAGAGCGAACGCCGAAACGATACAACACCGCTTGTGCGCACGACCTGGCTGGGGCATGTCATGTGCACATAGCGTAATCTTGCGTGCACATGGCGTGTTGATGCGTCAACGTCATGTGATCTTCCGGCTCCGAGTTTCTCTGATACCGAAGAGGGCAGGGAAGGAATTTGGCTTGCGAGTGGCAAAGGTTTCAAGCTCACCTACCGGCATCATGCTTTCGCGGCTCGTAATGAACCAATTAAAAAGTTCTTGTGGTACAAAGCTCTTCATTGGGCACGCGAACACTTCCAGTATCTGACTAAAATTTCTCATGTGACCTGGTGAAGCGCCCTTTAAGAGTAAATTACAAACGAAACAAAAGCCATGTTGACATCTGATTTTTTTTTACCTACTTTCTATTTTCCCCTGACGGCACTCCATGGTTTCGCATTCGCTCTCCATATTCCTCCTGCTGCGCGCAGGCACCTCCTATTTTCTGCCCCCCAACCACGCCCAAGTCTTCAAGGAGGTGCTTCAATTCCATGGCAACACTGGACTGTAAAACCGGCGGGAAAAGCAGCCCGCCACGTCCTCGGCCATAGACGCCACTCTCCTCTTCTTCCCCTCTCCTCTTCCCGCCTTTATTTTCATCTCCCCATTCCACTGTACACACTGGGACGTGCTCCCATTTAGGGCTGCAGAAATAGCGTCTTTTCCTCTCCCCTGCTCCAACCGCTCGCGCCATGTCAGTGCGGTGGGTTAAGGTGGCCGGCGCGTCCCATTTCACTGCTGCTACCAGTTGCTTCCCGGATGTTTGTTGAACTAGGGAACTAGGTTGTTGCACCCCATAAAGTTCCGAAACGTCAATTTTGCCCGGTAACATGAATTACGGTATCAAACTGTACTCGAAAGCAAAATTTGAGGCTAAATAGCGTTCATATAGGCACCAATTTTGAAAATAGGCATTTATGGGCACTTATAGACATTTAGGCACAAACCCCAAAAAGTAGGCATTTATAGGCACTATAAAAACACTATAAAAGCCCTCCTTTACCCCTGATTCGTGCTCATATATCAAAGAGGCGCGATAGGAACGCAAGGAAAAAAACAGGCATTTGCCTATAATCCGGTCTCTAATTATGACATTGCGTTGAGGGTCCAGTCTGGGCAGCGCCATTCCTAGACCTCCGTCGGTGACGGGAACGTCGTTGTCGCTTTCTGACAATATCAGAGGCTTCTTTGTGTGTTGAGTCATCCCTTACCATCTGTTTTTTACGCTCCATTCTTTCTTCATTGACGGACAGTCCCTTGATGAAGCTTCATGTGATCCGTGGCAGTTGGGAAACGTTAGGGTAGTTGCTCGGCAGAATTCAGCATTGTGGTGCTCTCCACATCGGGGGCAAACCACCACGTTCCTGCAAACTCCGCTAACATGACCCATTTTCTGACACTTGTGGCATTGTAGTGGTTTTGGTGTAAACGGACGAACTACGTGTCGAAAGTGCCCTACCTTCACGTGGGATGGCAAAGTGTCGCCTCTGAAGATAATCTTCACGCAGCGCGACTTTCCCAAGCGGGATACTTGAACGATGTTGGTGTGGTCACTCGCTGCATTGATCAGCATCGGAAGGTCGGCACAAGGAATGGTGATGTGAACATCGTACATTACACCAACCATCATGTCCTTGTTCAGTGGAATATGAGGTTTTACCTTGATACCATCGAGGTCTGTGATGCAGGGCAGAGATAGAAGAGATGGTTCGTGTATTACGTCGACGGCCAAGACATTCTTGCGGGGGGTTGACTCGTACATCCTTTATTTCGTTTGGCACCAAAGACTCGAGTTTTCTCGAGATGGTCTGTCGATTCAGGTGCCTCAGGTTGTCCGATGGAGAGACTGGCACAAATATCACGGTGTAGTTATTCGAAGTCACCTTCTGCGTCACAATAGATGCGGTTGAGGGTGGTGAAGCACCCAGAGATCGTTGTGGCTTACGACGGTAAACAGGGGGTGAAGTCATCGTCGGAATCGTCACTGCTCGCCGAATACAGTTCGGTGGACTCACTGTCGGCGTCGCTGAGTTCGCTGTTCCGTTTCCTCGTGGCCCAATAAAATACCGATAAATAGGCGAGGAACATGAAAAATCAGCAAAAACTGTCACCCAGTATGCGAAAAAAGCATACCAAAATTTGGAAGGGGCTACTGCTGTCGCGGGTCACAACGCACCTGGTTCTTTAATTAAACACGCGCGTACGGGCCGCACATTTACGAGTGCTGGTATGTTAGCGACATCGAAAAATTTAATTCAGAATCATTGAGAGTTATTCCTGACGTTGCTGCGGCCCTGAAAAACAAGAAATGAAAATGTACGCCAGCTTCCTTTTTTCGCATGCTAATTTTCCATGCTTTCTGGTGATACGAATTTAGGATGATACTAATATTTTTTGTGGTCCCCTGAGATTCGTATCACCGAGGTTTCACTGTACATACATACATACATACATATCCGGGGCATTCCGGCGACGGCGACGCCAAAAATCAGCCGAGAGTGTCCATAATAATTGAATAATATGCAACGACCGGGTGTATCCCGTGCTGCCACTTATAAAGAAACCGTATGGTGGAACCCTCCGCACACCAGCGCCGAAAGTATTAAACGATTGGATGAGCTTCATTCGCCGAGCGGTTAAATATGGCTTTGGCAAAAGAGCTGTCAAAATCGCATTTCTGAACTTAAAAAGAGCAGCAGCTATTGAGCCACAGCTATCTAAAATGTACCAAACTGACACACATGTATGTCTGACAATAAGTGTGACAGTATTTTGCCTAGCAGGCGTTTTGTATGTAACAACGCAGAAAATGTTGAAGCCAACTGGTACTTGTGCACAGCTGTCTTTCGACAAGCTGTAGGCTATCTTAATGAAAATTGGCTAATACTAGTATGTAATCAAATTTTTCTTTTAATGTGCCCTGCAAGTTAATACCTGAGCCCTCAAGTAATAACTTCCAAAAAGAACTTCAACATAATCATCTTTCGTCGTGTCCTCATTGCAGGAATGATACATTTGTGCCGAAGGCGTGAAACTACATGACCACACTACAGCTTTGACCGAATGCACCAACTGTTGAAATAATGCTAAGACCCTAAAAGTGTGCATCTACGCATGTACAATGACACCAGTTCGAAATTTAAGTTGCTTTCGCAATCGCTGGCCAAAATGGCTTCGTTGCTTGCACATCCTTCACAATGTACCGTGACAAATGGCGGAATTGCTATTCATGTAACTAAACGCTTGACTGCTTTGTTTCTCTGCATGTCAATAATATTATGCGTCATATGCACAATAATTGATCGATGATGAGGAAATAAGTGCATAGCTTCGACTTCATATTCGCAAACACCTTTTCCGTGATTCTGGTGAGTGATTGTTGGAGGGCTGCGTGCAAGTGCACTTTCTTCAGCGCTTTCATCCTTCTCCCGATCTGCTTGCTCACCAGTAAATCGCCGCTACTCAGCCCACCTTTTTAAAGCTGGCATGTTGTGTCATCAAAGAAGGCAACTAGCTCTTCGGTAAGAGTCTGCTCCTTTTTTCTGAGTTAATACTTGCGTATTCGAGTGTCACACGCTTCGACTCTAGGGACTCTAGGATAAAGCTATCTTGTTGATGAAAAGTCGTGCCGCCATCTTTTTCAAGAAGTCCGTAATTTACACCCTTCTCATTGCGTCGTCTAGCTGTGACGTAATTAAGACAAAGGTAAGCTTCCAAGCTGTACTTATTTGTGACGCGAAATTCATTTTGTGAAAATGGGACATAAAGGAAAGGGGACAGAAATGACAAGAATTTCAAGCGCCAACGTACCAAATGTTTAATGACTGCCTTAAAAATACACATAAAACACGATAATTTCCGCGCATTGGGAGGGCGCCATAAAGATGGCCCAGGACACACGCTGTGTCCAATGAAAATGAGTCGAAGAAAACCCGTCCACAACTGCCTGCGAATTCCAGCTCATCGAGTCACGTTCGACGACCGTTGCCTACAACATGCTTGTCGGCGGTGCGGCTCCAGCGGTGCCAGCCGTGCCGTGAGCAGTGCGCAACGCTGTACTGTGGTCCTGCGAAATCGATGACAACGAAAGCAAAGGATGCGACCGTCCGTGTCGTTGTTGTGAAGATGGTTGCACAAAGCGGCGTTTATACTTTGATGCTGCTTTTGTGGTCCCGTCCTCCTCTGTGGCTCACACTACCTACTGTAACCGCTGAGCGTTATGCGATAGCCGTCGACGAAACAGCCACGAATTTTCCTCCGCTGCCTTCGGCAAAAGAAAATGAAGAAGTGTGCAGCTTTGCCAATAGCAAAGGGCTATCAACAGCATAGCTTGCGGTCTCCCCTACACGAAAAGATTGCACTGTCGTCGCCCACTTACTGCAATCGCAGCGTGACATGTTGTCAGGCGTCTCGAGCCGATGAAACATCTAATGTGGGGGCAGCGTGCCGGCCCCGCTTCCGACTGCACTGTAGTCTTGGAATGTTTTTTTTTGTTTCTTTGTTTGTTTGAAGAGTACTATAGCTAGGGTTCTCGTAAGTCGCAGCAAGAATGCAAAGTAAACAGGTTCTGTCTTCAGCTGTGTGAAAAAGGCAGGCTCGCGACTGAGCTGAAGACGCTCCAAGACATCGTGGAGGCTCTTCACGGACGCGCCTGAGAAAACAGCCTGTTGACAAGGTCGCTGGCGGTGACATCACCAGTCTGGCAGAACTACCGCTATGAACTCGTCGGAAACCAGCTTCAGCCTTTGTGGAGAGTAACATCCGTAGCCCGCATGAATATGCGACGTTAAAATGCTTGCCCCCTAAAGAATTTTGGGTATTCTGCTTACTTCTGGGCCAGCCCAGGCCAGCAACTGTGACGACTTCTCTCGTGACCGGGGCATGTACTTCCTGGGCACTTGTCACGTAGTGCTCGCTAGATTTTAATTGTGTGCTGTGTGCGCAGCTGACCTGCAGGTTTCAGGATGAGGTGGACCTGACATGAGCGTGAGCTGCGTCCCCTTAATGAAGCATTTTCTTTGATTGGTACCGACGGCTAGTAGTGGATCGCAATATGCCTAGACTTAGCGGCGTGGCTTACTGCATGGAAGTCTGCTTCGAGTGTACGTGCCGAAGGCGGTACTCTCTTTCAATTGGCGATCATATTGCCACGCGCGTTTCTTATTTTCACTTTGCTCTATTCGGTTTTCGCCCTCAAAGGCTGTCAGCAATGCTCAGCGCAAACCGCGCCTCATTGTTCTAGAAGCTTCGCGATCATTGTAGATCGTTTTGTTAAGATTGCGCGCAAGACGCGACCACTCGAGATTATTCCAGAGCGTACGCGATGACCAGTGATAAGGCTAGAATGTTCGACGCGTGATGCATAAAAGCCGGCGCGCTCCAACGATGTTCAGTTCATCGACGGCCGACGCTCTGTTCGCCGCTATCAGTCTCAGCGTTTATTGCTGTAATCTCACCTTCAGTTTACCGGCCACAAGTTCGGCCCAAATAAAGTGTTTCATCTTGGACTACTGCCTACTGCCTTCGTCAACGTCACGACCACGTGGCATCTGGTGGAGGTGCTGTTCCTTCATGTTCCGGACGCCCCCGTCAAGCCGTGAACCGAGCCCAAGTCGCGAGGAAGACATCGACGGCAACCCTGAGCAGCGATCAAGCCGAAGACAACAAGGTCTGCGGCCAGAGTACGGGCCTTTACCTGACAAGACCCGGCGGAACAAGACCCCGACCTCGACCGCAGCGACGATGACAGCCCCTGTGCCGCCTGCACCTATCCTGCTCCGGCAACCCAAGGAGCCGCCTACCTTCCGTGGTTCAGCACTTGAAGACCCGGAGAGCTGGCTCGAAGCGTACGACCGAGTCGCCGCTTTCAATGCGTGGACCAGCGAAGACAAGCTTCGCCATGTGTACTTCGCCTTGCAAGACGCCGCCCGCACCTGGTTCGAGATCCAAGAGCGAACCCTGACAACGTGGGACACCTTTCGCACAAGGTTCCTGGCTTCATTCACGAGCGTCATCCGCAAGGAGAGGGCCGAAGCGCTGCTTGAAACCCGCTCGCAGCTCCCAAACGAAAACGTGGTGCTCTTCACAGAAGAGATGACCATGCTCTTCCGCCACGCCGACCCCGAAATGCCGGAAGACAAAAAAGTTCGCTTCCTCATGCGAGGAGTAAAGCAGGAGCTGTTCGCGGGTCTGATGCGGAACCCACCGAGCACTGTCCAGGAATTCATCTCCGAAGCGAAGACGATTGAAAAGACGCTGGAGATGCGCACCCGGCAATTCAATCGCCGCTCGACGCCAGCCTACGCTGACATTCAATCCCTCTGCTCAGACGACCTGCGCGAGACCATAAGGGCCGTAGTGCGCGAGGAGCTTCGTCGAATGTTCCCGTCATCCCAGCCGCAGGTTTCCTCGATCGCAGATATTGTTCGAGAGGAAATCCAGCAGTCGTTGGGTACCCCTGAACCGCAACAGCCTCTGCCGCAAGCCATGACCTACGCCGCTGCTGCCCGACGCTACGCTCCCCGCTCCACGCCCACGTCAAGACACCGCGCCGCCGCAGTACCGCCGCCAGACGCCGCCCCCCACCGCCGCCATCTCGCCCGCCTGCCAGCCAACGGTACACACCGAGGAAGACCGACATCTGGCGAGCCCCCGACCACCGTCCCCTCTGCTACCACTGCGGAGAAGCCGGCCACACGTACCGCCGATGCCAGTACCGTGAGATGGGATTACGAGGCTTTGCCGTCAACGCGCCTCGTCCACAGCGGGGTGAACGACCACAAGACATCGCCGACTATCTCGCAGGAGCTCAGTGGACACCCCGACGACCATCCCGCTCGCCGTCGCCTGGCCGCTACATGTCACCGCACCGCCGGCAGTACACTGGCCCAAACCGGGGCCGGTCGCCTAGCCCGTATCCGGGAAACTAGGGGCAGCAACCGATGGAGGTGCGGTTGCTGTACGACGAAATGCCGAAGATCCTCCGCGGCCGACGACGACGACAACGCGACGAAACCTGCAGAACATGACGCGAAGCAGATGTAGCCCTGCCGACGAAACGTCGCGGACCGACAAAGACGTGACGACGCAACAAGGAAGCAGCGCAACGAATCGACGTAGCCGTGATCCAATGCCGCGTCCCAACCGCAACGCACGACGACGAACCAGCGACCTCGACGTAATATTCGACGGCCACAACGTCACCGCTCTCGTCGACACTGGAGCGGACTATTCCGTCGTCAGTGGGCCTTTCGCGACGAAGTTGAAGAAAGTGAAGACTGCTTGGCAAGGCCCTGAAATCCGGACCGCTGGGGGTCATCTAATAACGCCGGCCGGTGTTTGCACAGCAAGAGTCACCATCAATAACCGGACTTATCCCGCCAGCTTTCTAATCCTACAGCACTGCTCCAGGGATGTGATACTTGGGATGGACTTCCTATGCAAACACGGCGCCGTCATCGACCTAAGGTCTGAGTCGATAACACTAACCTCGCAAAAAGCGCTGCCTACCCAGACGACGCCAGGGATCCATGCATTGAACGTGATAGAAGACCACGTCACCGTTCCGCCTCTCTCCAGCGTCATCATTTCCGTCGGCACCGAAAAACCCGCAGATTTCGAAGGCGTTATCGAGGGTGCACAGCACCTGCTTGTAAACCGTCATATTTGCGTCGCACGAGGCGTCGCCGAGTTGCGTGAAGGGAAAGCAACAGTGATGCTTACGAACTTCAGCAACGAATACAAGCACGTGAGCAAAGGCACGACGGTCGCCTACATCGAATAAATTGTGGAAGCCAGCAACGCTCTCGCCCTCGCCGAGCCTACCGAACATGCTACGACGAACCAAGCCCATGAACTAGCTTTCCACATCAATCCGAGCCTTCCGACGCATAAACAAGAACAGCTCAAAACCCTGCTGTTCCAATACAGGGGACTGCTTTTCGTCGTCGTCAAGAGTTCGACAGACCCCAGTCGCACAACACCGCATCATAACAGAGGAAAGTGCCAGGCCACTACGTCAGAGCCCGTACAGAGTCTCGACGCGAGAACGCGAGGCCATAAAGAAACAAGTCGACGAAATGCTACGCGACGACATCATCCAGCCTTCAAATAGCCCGTGGGCGTCACCCGTGGTGTTAGTGAAGAAAAAGGACGGAACCCTACGCTTCTGCGTCGACTATCGCCGCCTGAACAAAATAACGAAGAAGGACGTGTACCCTCTCCCACGGATTGACGACACCCTGGATCGACTTCACAACGCGAGGTAACTTTTCGTCGATGGACCTCAAGACTGGCTATTGGCAAATTGAAGTCGACGAGAGAGACCGAGAGAAGACCGCGTTTATAACACCAGACGGACTCTTCGAGTTCAAGGTCATGCCCTTCGGTCTTTGCTCGGCGCCTGCGACTTTCCAACGGGTTATGGATACAGTACTGGCAGGATTGAAGTGGCAGACTTGCCTGGTGTACCTGGACGACGTCATTGTGTTTGCTTCAAACTTCGACGAACACCTCCGGCGACTTGCCGCAGTACTTCAAGCAATCAAGACCTCCGGCCTCACCTTGAAGCCTGAAAAGTGCCGCTTCGCATACGAGGAGCTCTTGTTCTTGGGTCACGTGATCAGCAAGTCCGGAGTACGCCCTGACCCTCAGAAGACAGCCGCCATCGCTACATTCCCGCCACCCGCCGACAAGAAGGCCGTCCGTCGATTTCTTGGCCTGTGCGCCTATTACAGGCGCTTCGTCAAAAATTTTGCCCGCATCGCCGAGCCACTCACTAACCTGACCAGAGCCGACGTCGAGTTCAAGTGGCAAACGCCGCAAGAGGAAGCATTTCAAGAACTAAAACGACGCCTGCAAACGCCTCCGTTACTTGCGCATTTCGACGAACACGCCGAAACAGAAGTGCACACCGACGCAAGCAGCGTGGGACTCGGCGCCGTCCTTGTGCAGAGGACGGACGGACTGGAGAGGGTCATCAGTTATGCTAGCCGGTCGCTATCCAGGGCAGAGGCCAACTATTCCACAACAGAAAAGGAGTGCCTCGCCATCATCTGGGCTACGTCAAAGTTTCGCCCCTATCTCTACGGGAGACCCTTCAAAGTCGTGAGCGACCACCACGCCTTGTGTTGGCTAGCTAACTTGAAGGACCCTTCAGGTCGTCTCGCAAGATGGAGTCTAAGACTTCAAGAATTCGACATTACCGTCGTTTACAAGTCCGGACGAAAGCACTCTGACGCCGACTGCCTGTCTCGCGCCCCCCGTCGAGCCGCCACCCCAGGAAGACCAGGACGACGACTACTTCTTGGGAGCCTTAAGCGCTGATGACTTCGCCGAACGACAGCGAACCGATCCGGAACTCAAGGGCCTTGTGGAATACCTCGAGGGCAAGGCCACCGTTGTTCCAAAGGTGTTCAGACGAGGACTGGAATCGTTTTTCTTGCGGAACGGCGTTCTCCTAAAGAAAAACTTCTCGCCACTTCGGGCCAACTACCTCCTCGTAGTACCTTCCGCGTTACGTCCAGAAGTTCTGGACGCTCTCCATGACGACCCGACTGCTGGACACCTTGGACTTTCCCGCACGCTAGCGAGGATACAAGAAAGGTATTACTGGCCTCGCCTCACTGCCGACGTCACCCACTACGTAAAGACTTGCCGAGATTGTCAGCGACGGAAGACACCTCCGACCAGGCCAGCTGGACTTCTGCAGCCCATCGAGCCACCTCGCCGGCCGTTCCAACAAATCGGCATGGACTTACTGGGGCCCTTCCCGACGTCGAATTCCGGAAATAAATGGATCGTCGTAGCTACTGACTACCTCACCCGCTACGCCGAGACGAGGGCCCTGCCCAAAGGCAGCGCCGCCGAGGTAGCAAAGTTCTTCGTCGAGAACATCGTCCTGCGTCATGGCGCCCCAGAGGTCCTCATTACTGACAGAGGTACGGCCTTTACCGCGGACCTAACTCAGGCGATCTTGGGATACAGCTACACAAGCCACCGCCGGACCACCGCGTACCACCCACAGACCAACGGCCTGACCGAGCGTCTAAATAAGACCATTGCCGACATGCTGGCCATGTACGTCGACGTCGAACACAAGACGTGGGACGCCATCCTTCCGTACGTGACCTTCGCGTACAACACGGCCGTACAAGAAACGACGCAGTTGACGCCATACAAGTTGGTCTACGGACGGAGCCCGGCAACGACGCTCGACGCCATGTTACCAAACGTGACCGACGAGGAAAACATCGACGTGACCACCTACCTACAGCGCGCCGAAGAAGCACGACAGCTCGCCCGCCTACGGATCAAAAACCAGCAGAGGACTGACACTCGCCGCTACAACCTTCGACGACGCCACACGGAATACCAACCCGGTGACCGTGTATGGGTGTGGACGCCAATACGCCGACGGGGACTCAGTGAGAAGCTTCTTCGACGATACTTTGGACCGTACAGGGTACTTCGACGCCTCGGCGCACTCGACTACAAGGTTGTCCCTGACGGCATTACGAACTCTCAGCGGCGCCGTGCGCGACCTGAAGTCGTCCATGTCGTGCGCCTGAAACCATATTACGCGCGTTAGTGAATTTGAGGACTGTACTTTTTGCTTTATTATTGTACTTTCTTTATTGCTGTTATTTATTGTTGCATGCATTGGCCACCTCCCCCCCCCCCCCCGTGTTCTGTTTTAAGCATCGGGACGATGCTTTTTCAGAGGGGGGGCATTGCCACGCGCGTTTCTTATTTTCACTTTGCTCTATTCGGTTTTCGCCCTCAAAGGCTGTCAGCAATGCTCAGCGCAAACCGCGCCTCATTGTTCTAGAAGCTTCGCGATCATTGTAGATCGTTTTGTTAAGATTGCGCGCAAGACGCGACCACTCGAGATTATTCCAGAGCGTACGCGATGACCAGTCATAAGGCTAGAATGTTCGACGCGTGATGCATAAAAGCCGGCGCGCTCCAACGATGTTCAGTTCATCGACGGCCGACGCTCTGTTCGCCGCTATCAGTCTCAGCGTTTATTGCTGTAATCTCACCTTCAGTTTACCGGCCACAAGTTCGGCCCAAATAAAGTGTTTCATCTTGGACTACTGCCTACTGCCTTCGTCAACGTCACGACCACGTGACAATATGTGATATATTAATTACAACTCCTGTTTATATCTCCGATCATAAGTAAACGTGCTGTTCCTGAGGCCTGCTTTTCATCTCGGTTAGTGAAACTATGGCATCATGACCCATAATAGAGCCCTACGCGTATCTCTATTTGGATCTCGCCCGGATTCGTGGGACGTGCTTACGTTGCACTGGCGCGTACACTGCTCAGTCGAAAGGCGTAGCCCCAGATGTCGAATGTCAGAAGAGCTATGAAGACCGGCATGAAACTTCGCGTTGCTCTTCGTGTGGATCAGCTGACTCTTATGCGCACGTGGCAGTGAAAGTTATCGGGCGTTTCGGACGCCTTATAGCAGGATCGTCGTTGCCGGCTGTTGGTTGGCGTTGCAGATGTAGTGAACGTTCGCACCCAGTTGTGCAGCACTTGTAGGACTGCGAGAAACGTAGTGGAATATGTTGTGTCTGTGTCTAAGGACTGTTTCATGTTTCCACCTCATATAAACAGGGTTTCTTTGTTCTGCAACCTGCCAGTGTTTTTTCCAAGAAGGTTTTAACCATAGCAGGAAAGGCTGTCGGCTGCCGAGATAGCGAAATAGCGCGCGCGCCAGCGACGACCATGCTCGAAAAATCAAAGGTCACTGAAAGCACTTCCCCCCCCCACACGTCTTTTCACGATCTCGAAAGACAGGTGGGGCGTTTCCGCTCTGCTTGAGCATTCTACGGCCGGTCTAACAGGCGGGGGCATCTAATCGCATGCGCCTCGGAGCGAGGGAGATCGGCCGCCTCGTTTGATCTCCGCTTCAGCCACGTTCGTCGCTCCCGCTCTCGCGCTATTACCCGAGGGTATAACGTACGGTACGCTGAGTGACCTTATCAATTTGGACTTTATACGCGACATCACGGCGACGGCAAAAATTCGTTGAGACTGTCCATATAATTGCTACCGCAATGAAATATAATAGCATGTCGATAAACGCGACTACTGCTCTTGAACCAAAATGACCTCTACGGATAGCGGAAAAATATCAATGATATGAAGTGTGACTTTGCACTGTTTGCAACTTTGCGACCGCCAAACTGTGTGATTGTAGGGGCACGTGGCGCAGACTTAATTTCCGTCTGTGTAGACCCCCCAAAACTTTAATTTGATGATTCACAGTTCGGGGTTGAAGATATTCTTAGAACAAATGTTGCCGAGAACTGTCTGCAACACACACGCAAACATACAACGGAGACCATATTTACGGAAAGCGTGAGGCCTGCCCCGGCACGAATTACACCGAAACTGCGATCGTTGACGAATAAGTGCACAGTACTGGTTTAGACCACTTGTGTGTATAACAGCGGGCGAGTGGCTTACGATGCAAGCTGGATACACCTCTCCTAATTTATGATTTTCAAATTAATTTTTTGGGACTATAGACAAACTGACAATTTATCATGACATAATCGAAATACGATCGTGCTACATTTGTGATCCGAAGTCAATGCTTATAGAAACTGAAGCCACTGTTCTTATGGACGTCTCAGAGAATTAGGCCTACAAGTTCGCTGTAGAGGATGCCCCGCAGGCTTATGATTGGGCGATCGATCAGACAACACAGCACCCATTCGTAGTTTATTGCTGCCTAGACGAAGAAATTTTAGTGAAGAGCTACGTTGCCGTTTTAGAGTGTGCTGAACAAAATGCTGTTTCGGTACCCACGTTCCAGCGCAAGATGGTGACGACTGAAGCAGTAGGTGCTAAAGCTCCGGAAAATTATCTATTTTCCGATGGGGCTGCAGCCCCATACAGAAACAAAAGGACTCTTCTGAACCTCTGCCATCATAGGGAGGTCTTCGCAATCGGTGCATAAGAATTTGGATTCTACGGCCGATGCCAAGAGTTTCTGCGAAGGTGTTGGTGGCACCGGGAAAGGCGTAGCCTCCCAAGCGAGTCTTCGAAGGTGTTTGAGGACTTGATGATGATGCCGTCAAAGGCACAATAAGTTTTTATAACTTCTGACAGCTTAAACCTACTTCCCGCTGGAGTTGCATCATAACTCCACAACACAAATGGTTGAAGTATGGAAGTAAGTTTTGGATAATGCCAGGGTGAATAACGCGGATATAAGACCGTAATTATTTGTTATTCCCTGCACACATTACGCACTTAACACTTATAGAAAGTAGAAAACTTGGTTCACCTCCACATAATATAGCCACCATTTTGCAGTGACGATCTTTTATAGTACTGTATCTCAAAGAAGTATTAAGGGCAGAAACCCGTGACTTGCATGTCTGCATCTAAGTGCCGACTAAGCCGAACTGATCCTCTTTCTAGTCGCTTTACTGAGGGGCAATGCGTAAGATTCTCGGCAACCAGCGTTCCACAGTCACTACAAGCCTTCACTCCATCTCATTCTATTGCACTGACACGTGGTTATCAGTTAGCCTTGTAAGTATTCACTTAGTTAACCTTGTATTTCGTCAATCAGAAATAAACCATCCCTTTCCATACGATCGTGAATGCGTAGCTTCGTATTCCCACAATCCAATCCGTTGCACGGTAAATCAGAGCCTTCAGCGTGACCGCTGTCGCACTGACTCGTGTGGAGCGTCATCGATTGGCGAGTAGACAGAATCCCGTGCCTAGACGGTGGAGCATGCTGCCGGGTTCGTTGACCTCGCCGCCGAATGCACTTCCGTTTACTTAACTGTTGCTCGGTACACCGTGCGACAGCATCTGCGACGACGGAGCGACCGCTGTATGTACGCTCATTCGCGTAGATAAGAGGACGCCAGCTTCAGGATCTTCACTGCAGCTGCGCCAAATGTTCTGAAGTGTGTTTTGATTACTACGACGACGCACCACAATCTGTGCAGTATCTATTTTGCGAAAGAACCTCGGAAATACCTGTAGAGGGTACGTTGTTCTATCAGAATCAATGCAGATCAGCGACACATCAGATCAGGGAAGCCTGGATATCAGGGATTTTTGTTCCTATATCTCCCCGGGATATATAGAGCGGACTTACCTAGCGTGTTATGTGTAACTTACCGATAAAAACAGTTCTTAGTAGCAGGGACAGGAGTCAATGACGCCTACATTACGTACTACATGATACAGACCTCTCGTCGTCATCTGGCTCACTTGATGAATCACAGCTTGCGTCGTCCCCTCGAGAACTATATTGATGAGCTTTATGTGGACTCTGCTACTACCACGGCTGTGAAATTTTAATGCTTTCAGAATTGCCAGAGTGAAGGGATAATTATCATAATGGCGCTGGTTGTGAGCAGCAACACTTTTGACGACAGTGCCATATTTGTTTCTCTGGAGGCGCACCGCCGAGTTTGGCGAGACAATCTCAGGTCAGCTCGGAACACTTGGCTGTGGTTCACAGTGCCGTAGCCAGGGTTGCCGTTGGTGGCTACTTTGCGCCAAATTGGCTACTTTTTGACCCCCGTCTGGCGACAAAAAATTAGCAGTTGGCGCCATGGCTATTTTCTGGCTACTTTTAAAGTGCTGATTTGGCGCATTAAGTAGCCATTTTTGCAGATGAAACACATTGTGTTTAAGCTTTTCTCTCGCTTCAGAGGATGCGTACGGTCATCCTCCACCCACCAGTATAGGCTGGTGCGCATCGAGGCACCCCTTACGCGATGCTTAGCGCGTCTCCAAATACGGAGTGGTGAAGTTGCGTGCATGGGGATGAACACGTGGCCAGCTTGGTGCTCAAGCTTCCCGCCATCTATTGTGATGCTACTCGCAAGTTTTACGAATAACTATGATGCGTAGTGCGTGTTCTCGTGTAAACTTGGGAAAACAGACATCTGCAACAAAAATTTAGCTGGCCTGTTAATCTACAACCAGAATTTGGTCTGCAGCTTCAACGAAAATCTGTTTCAACTTTACATGTTCCTTCTGACTTGCTGGCTGGAATATTCTAACATAACTTTGTGTCTGGCAAAAACTCATATTTTCTACATAAAATATATGCACGCGTAATGAATTTATCATAATTCGTTCACTTAATTTATTTCCAACTTATCGGTGCCTTTGTATGCTCTTACTTTCTTCAAAATGGTATTATTTATTGATCAATACTAAAGAATCTGCTCATAATACCACTTCTGTTTCACTTGGCTACAAATTTGGCGATAATATTAAATGGCATGGCTACTTTGGCTATTTTTGGCTTGAGTTCTGGCTCCTTTTCAAGCACACCCAACGGCAACCCTGGCCGTAGATACAGCATATCATTAACAAAACCGACCACGGAAGTTTAGGAAACCCGGAACGGTTAGAAACAAGGTTAGCAAAATCTGTGTTACGTTTTGCTCATACAAAAACAACCACTTGTCCATTTTTGTAAGCAAGGTGAAAACCTGGCACCTTACGTTGTTGTAGAAAACAGTTACTACTCAACAGCATCACCTCTGAGACTTGAATCTGTTCCACGCAGACTGCGAGATATTTGCCAAGTGTGTTATAATTTAAGCAGAAGTATATATCTCCCCTGACAATAAACCCCGTTCCTACAAGGATTATCTGGTTAAGCCTTTTGCACTCTGTATCAGTATCTGGGCTGCCGAAGCGACACACCGGGACAGGAACAGAAGAGTGAACAACGTTGTTTATTGACAGTGGTTAATATACTGCTGTAGATAGAGGGTAAAAGGGGGGTATGTGCTTTGATAACAATAAGGGTGCTGTGTGCGTCAAGAAAGCCCACACCCGCCGAAATGATACACCCTCTATATACTTATATAACATGGCGAAGTATGTCTTCATGCGTGGAAATTATTACTATTATTTTGGAACTTCTGCCTTTGAAAAGCGGAAGCGTAGAAAAAAAAACTCACAGTGTGGTCTCGCGAATGGAGCTTACTTTTTTTTCTTCGCTTGTAACAGGATATAGGAATGCTCACGAATTATAAGACACCGATATGCTTACAAAAATTCACTAATTAAAACGATTACGGCTAAAGTAATTTAAAACACTCAGGTCTCTTCATCGTTTTTATGAAAAAGAGCTGCTCTCCGTGGCGCTGACCTGCTGCTTGAGCGCTATGCGAGCGTTATGGAACTTCTAAGGCTGTGAGTCTCATAACACGGAACCCGTAACTGCTATCTTTAACGTAAAATCGGTAGGGCGTGCGCGGCAGTCTACAAGGAAGAATCTCCATAGATATTGTGCGCTTCTGGCTACAAAACTTACGATTCATTTTTGTAAGGCCAGCAGCGCCACGTAACTATCATGGTGCCAGGCAGCGTCAGGGACTCGCTCTCAACGTGAGCCGCTACCATAAAAGCGTTCCACGCACGACGCTCCCCGAGTTATTGCGCAGCGGCTGCGCCTGGTTTTCAGAGGAGCGTCAATGTCATTAAGCAGTAAGACCATCACTGCGTGGTAACAAATGCCCGTGACGCATAATAAAGCAGCAGTGCACATTGACACCCATGCTTGCGCTTCTTGTTCTTAACAACTGAGTTCCATTCTCGAAAATTTGAAATTGTTATCGCTCTGCGCAGGCTCGTCCTAAACGCATGAATATCATATCGGATGTTTCCGAAGACTTTACCACAGTCATTCGATGCTTCTTATGGTCACGAAACTGCGGCCTCAGTATTCATATGGAGCCAGCGGCCGCCGCCAGAGGCGCAGCTGTGCTTGGGAGGCAATGGGAACGCTGCTATCGCTGAGGCTGTGTGTGGGACAGCCTCGGTGTTTTAGCTCTTAAAGCTTCCTCGAAGGTCGCTTTGCTTTCACGCGTTTACGTTTGGCACTCAGCATCCATAAATGCCAGCCTGGACGGGTTTTCCGTTTTATATGAGCACCCGGGAGGGGGAAAAAAAAGCTCCTCAAAACATGCTGCTCGCGGCGGTATCAGCCGAAAAAATACAACAATTCGGGGTTTACGAGCGAATAACACGATATCATTATACGAATGTCGTAGCCGGAGACTTCTGAATTATTTCTGCCACCTAGGTTCCTTTTACATGTACCTAATTCTGAGCGCATTGGTGTTGTTGCATTTCGCCCCCCATCCAAATGCGGCCGCCGTGGCCTGGCAAGCTCCTTTTCGTCTCAACACTACCACACTACAATATGTAGAGCTTTTTAATATTCCCGTGAAGTTCAACACCGTGCATTCGCAGCCAAGTGCCAGCGGTGCGAGTTCAAAAGAGAGGCAAAAATACGAGCTGTTGCCCTCCCATTCACCCGCCACAGATTCTCAATTTTTTGTTAAACTGTGAGCATTATCGGAGTCCTTCTGGCTGCACCTTAACAGATCAAATCAATCGAGATTAGTTATTTTGCATTTTTAATACAAGGATATTTACAAGAGGTTAAGATATCCTGATCTCACCGATGTTCCTATTGTCATCATGATCGGAAATTCGAGAGAGAAAAAAAAGCGTTATATTTCAATAAAAAACATCACCGCCCAAGCACTCCGTACAAATGGTTAACGAGCGAAGCTGAAATGTGCGGCCCCAGTGTTTAGCAGTGGGTTCAACCCGACGCTGCACTGAAGCCTTCCACAATTATCGTTGCCAGGTTGTGGTCGAACCACAGGCGGTCACAGACATCGCAGCCGAAGACAAGGTGCCGCAGGAGAAACTCTCGCCCAAAGCCGGCGCTCGCCCCGGCGAACGCGCTCCCGCAATCACGTCGACGCTGTACTCCCCGCAACGGCGTTTATTCGGCGCGCCAGAGGGCGCGCCGTGGCTGCAAGCGTTTGACCTTGCAAGCTTGGGTACCACGCTCAGAACGACGTAACTGATAGCACAGCCAATGGAGACCGCTCGTGACACAGATGCCGAACGGTTTTTCGTTTCTCCTAGCCATATACAGCTTTCGCTGCAAAAAAAAGAAATGCAGGGTGCTTGTGCAAAAACAAAATACTAACACTTTCATATATTAATTTTCGTACACAAACCACATACACGGAGCACCAACGCATCAGGTTTCGAATAAGTTATTTAAGCAACATGAATAATGAACATCCACATGTGGAATATGGATTTAGGTGCCGGATTGCCTTTAACTGTTTGGTTTTTTTACCACCACCTTCTGGACATGAATTGCACCCCTTAGCTTGCATCTGTTTGTTTGTGACTCACGTGGTCGTTTGCATGGTGGTCGCATTGCCGATGAGCGGGACCGGGGTTTGCGTTTCGTGAGTGACGAAGGAAGTCCTTCGAAAAGCCTTGAAACGGCGTCAGATTTAAGCGTTGGCTTCTCGGGTTTCCAAGACACGAATACGCCCTTGATCATACGCAGTGACAATGTCCGAGGCGTCGAAATGGTTCGCTCAAACACGTGTATACTTCGACTGAAAGTTAAAATCTCCACTTTCGCGGGCGGTATGGCCCACTTTCATTTCTCGCGCTGCTGCTTGTCTAATGGTAAAGAGAATAACGATATTCTTTTGGTTCCCTAGTAGCCGGAATGCCAGCCCAGCGCCCAAAACGTGTTAGGCATCCTCGTGCTGAAACAACGTTTCCGCTAGTTTGAACACATGATATCCAGCAGCATGTCTCGCAGTGCTCGAGCATGGTAATACGCGGACGGCGCAGACGCGTATTACAATGCGCCATAGATGACGCGTATTACAATGGACGCGTAAGATGTGTGCGACAGACTGTAAGAGGCGGGAACATGCGCATGCGTGAGCAAGAGTTGCCAGTTATATACAACAGGCTGAAGGATGTAAAGAGCCAATGCTGAAAGATGTAAAGTTATTGAGTCACTGCCACGATAGTAAAGCAAGCGAAACTTCCGAAGCATGACACATAAGAAAGAAGGGAAATTACTGCGTGAGTGACTCTTCAGTTTTTTTTTCTTTTTTTTTGTTCACAACACCGCGATAAGGTTTATCGATGAACGCTGTCAAAATGCTGTCTCGTGTTTGTTTTTCTCAGCGCTTTTTTTCTTTTGTTTATTTTTGTGATGGTGCCTTCTTGAGGCGCGCTGGCCCGGTGATGGCTTCTGCCACATGCACTTTAGGTGGACTGTGTGGAATAAAAGTTAGTTGCAAGTAATCTGCGCTTTCTAGTGTGTGTGTGTGTGTGTGTGTGTGTGTGTGTGTGTGTGTGTGTGTGTGTGTGCGTGTGTGTGTGTGTGTGTGTGTGTGTGTGTGTGTGTGTGCGTGCGTGCGTGCGTGCGTGTGTGTTTGTGTGTGTGGGTGTGTGTGTGCGTGCGTGCGTGCGTGTGTGGGGGGGGGGGGTGCGTGTGTTTGCGCGCGCGTGATTTTATGTGTGTGTCAGGTTGTCGAGCTTATTCATTTTGTGTTAAGATGCACCAACTCGCCGAACAACAAGTTCTAAACTGCGAGTGCCATTTAGTGCGAAGAGTGGCAACGCATGTAATGTTGCGTAGCAGAAGCGTACAGTTGCGCCAGGCGTCAGGACATGTGGATTGCACAACGAGTGCGGGGCTTAATAGCCCACCCATTACGAAGCACTAGACATAATTAGTCATCATCAGCAGCATAATCATATCCAAAGTGAGCAGTAGCGTAGGTCTGCGTATTGTTTTGCGGACACGTAGCGGGTGCTAGGGTAATTCGCAAAAGGAATAATTACGGCGTAGTGGGCACTTCGCAACTGCAATGGCAGTTGCCTTATAAGATAGTTTTAAACCACCAATATTACCCGCAAGCGGCCAATGTTACCTTGCTGCATGGCCCAGAAAGGAACAAAATCCTGAAATGGGAGAACACCAACAGCCAGGTGTAGGTGCCTAGTAAAAAGAAGTCAGCGCGCAATCGTGATGTCCGTTGGCTCCTAAAACTTATTGGAACCTTGATACCAAGCATGTCTTAATAAATGTTAGAGGAAGTACGTTTTAACTAGTCATTTTCCCATTTTCATACTTTAGACTGATTTTTGATATCACGAAAGAAAAAACGCAACAAAGCTTTCCTCAATGTTGAGGTAGCTTAGCGCTGCGAGCGGTATTGATGCCCGGACTCCACTGTCTCCGTGCGCGCTGCCGGCGGGAGAGCGCAGGTCACTGGCCTCAACGCCACGCAATACGTTTGTCTAGTCGCCCAACGTGCTTCCGAAGCGGCGCCTAAGCAATGTATTGAGAGTTCTGATATTTATGAAATGACACCTTAGTGCGAATCGGGATATTACTGATTACATGACACTCATAAAAAGAAAGGCCAGGAGAGAGGGAACAGTTTCAGAAAACACTCAAAAACCCTAAGTGATATGTCACATTATTGAAAAATGGTGCTAGAGATAGAAATATAGTGGCAAAGAAACGTTTTGTAAAAAGTGTAGCCCACATGACTGAACGAAATGAAACACGTGTCAAAGTAAGAAGCCAAGAAAAGTCACAAGCGTTGGCTTACCTAAACTTCATTCAAACGGAAGACATTACGTTTGACTTACGGTACATAACAAAGCGCTCCTCGCCATTCTGAAATTCATCACACCAACTAAGCTATTTCCACTTGCAGACACTCACCTTAAGCAGCACCAGGGGAAGTATACTGGATATCCGAATAGAAGGGATGTCAGCTTTTCAAAAGGTGACCGTACTTCGCATTCAGAGGTACGCAGCGCGGACAATTCAGCCAGTTGTCACACTGCTCTTTGCCTGAGCGCATGCGACCATCCCGGCAAAAAAATGTAGCGGAACTTCCGCCACTGCTCGCCGACTCTCTTTCCCATCATCCCCCCCAACGCACGCGGTGCACGGGTCGATTTTGGCTTCCGCGCGTCGCTAGGCACGTTCTTCGTTGGACAGGAGTTGCGGGCACGTGACCAATGCTCCGGAGCGATGCATGCTTACAGAAGATGTATGCAAACAAAAACAGTATGCGCACGGCCAGGTTTATTCATAGGACGTGCTGCTCTGTTCATTCGCTGATTTTTAAAAATTTTTTTTGCTAATTTTTCATCGCTTGGCGTGCGCGTTTGCTTTGCGCAGTCACCTCAATTTCCGGCAATTCCCGTCCTTGTTGTCCATAGCTGATATTTTGTAATGATGCAAAAGGGGCGATGATTAGCGTCTGCTTCAGATTTAAAACGCACATGCGGCAGAGAAAGCCACGGGCTTCAATGTTTTGCCCAAGTTGAGTAGTGTAATGAAAAACGTGAAAATGTGCTTTTGGTAGCGGATTTGGAGCACTGCGTTACAATCAAGCGTTCCCTGGTTCGTCACCTGCTGTCCGAAGCTCTTAATCTTTTGTGGGTCCGCCTCTATTTTTTCAAAAGATGATATCAGATGCGGCTGTGGTATATACATATACAGCGCATTAAAATAGTACCAAACAAATCTAATCAATATCCAGCCACTTCTCTACTGAAAAAAAAAAAAGTTGGATACATATGTCCCGCTGACTCATGAGGGCACCATCTTCCAATCACATCACCGGTATTTTATGTTGAAGCATTCAAAGCAAGTGGCGCACAGGAACAATTCTCAAATTTTGCAGAGCAACATCTCGCGCATCTCATTCACCCGCCTCGGTGGTCTAGTGGTCATGGTTCTCGAGCGCTACCCAGCATGTCGCGGGATCGAATCCCGGCCGCGGTAGGCGCCTTTTCGATGGAGGCAAAAAATATTTCAGGCCACGTTTATAGATTTAGGCGCACTTTAAAGAACGCCATGGGATGGTAATTTACGGAGCCCTTCACTACGGCGTCTCTCATAATCATATCGCTGTTTTGGGACGTTAAACCCCAACAATTATTATTATTTTTACTATTATTATTATTATTATGAAATATTATTATTATTATTATTATTGTTATTATTATTATTATTATTATTATTATTATTATTATTATTATTATTATTATTATTATTATTATTATTGCTCACCTCATTTCCAGCGGCAGAACAGCACTTGCAGCTTCGCCTATTGTAAGCCTTCACAGGTCTGGGGTCTGTTCCGGCAAAGCTGACTTCACCGTACCCACCAATCACTTTGTGGCGCTTCCTTCCGTGGTCGGAAAGGTCGGGAACTGAAGTTATCCCTGAATATCTGCCCACTTTCCTGGGGCTATATCATATAACAAAAAAAAAATCCAAGGAACCATTATACAAAACTAAGCTTCGCGGAGAACGTGTGAATTTCGCAGACGACAGTAATTCGAAGCATTTATCGGTCGAGTTACTGCAAAAGTTTAAAAAACACATGATGTCTGGGAGCCATAATTGCCTCCATAGAAATCCAGAAAAAAGTTAAATTGATCTCGTACTTTCGGTGGCAACGAGAGGAAAAATCAAACAATTTCATAAAAGGTGGAACAAATTTCAATGACAATGTGGCAGTTCACTCATCATTGACGGCGAGGTAAAACAATTTTTCTCGAGCTGCGAAAGGACTTAGGTAAGATAGCAGCAATACTGCGTTGCACTAATTGGGACACGTGATGTAAGAGACAGATTTTTCTCCAGAAGGAAAAGTGGGACGTACGTGTCCCGATGACGCACAAGTGGTTACGGTCGCAGTTAGTTGACAACTCTAAATGTGCCAGAATTCTGACTGAATGTTAAAAATGTGTGTATGTTACACAGGTGTCTGAAAATGTTGCTTTGTGTAAAACTGCTCTGCGCAAAGATAGACAAAGAACGTACGGTTAAAGAACCATAGTATGCACGGCTAGTGTAAGGACGGTTATTGACTTCTCGTTTTTCGGATTGTGGTTTCCAGCCTGTTTCAGAAAACACGGGATTCTTCTGGCTCACCCTAATGATGGCACCAGGATTATCATTGAGGCTGCAACAATAGCCAAAGGAAGCTGTGTCAGTAAAGCTCCAACTTTCCTATTCGATAAAGAACTTGCTTTACTTGATTC